>CM041634.1:61196584-61304615 GCA_023333625.1 Bothriochloa decipiens
TATCACAGTGTTGATTAATAAAGGGCACAGTACAACTGCCACATCTTGCATCACTCAAAACTTTTAAGTTATTCTGCCATATGGAACAACTTAACACACCAGAATATGTGAAGCTGTAGAGCCGGAGCGCAAACCAACATCATATGTGGAGTAATGTGCCCATTCACTGAGCTTGAACATCCACCTGCAGATGATAACTATGTGATTATAGTACAGCTTGTTTATATTTTCATGATATTTCATAATATCATAATAAACAAGATAAAATGGCAGAAATAAGACTAGACACATCAATAAATGAAGCATCTTACCCATAAGAAGCCTGCTTGTCAGTTAGAAACCCACCAGTCATAATCTGATTACCAGTGCCCTCATCAAAGCAAAGTGTCATATGTATCATATCATTTATGTTATCATATTTCCCAAGATCTTCACCACAGACAGGGCAGTTACTTATAAGTGGTTCTCTGAAAAAGAGGGCAGCATAATCAATGATACTGCTATAATTACGATATAAGCAATAATTAATTTCAAAACATAATAAAATACAAAGTAGCAAATTGTTACTTTTCTTGTTGATCAGCCAATAGGGCTGCCAGTTCATCTATGTCAACTATGCCATCACCATTTGTATCTGCTTGACGGAAAAGCTCTTCAATCTAATGTATGAAAGAAATTCATAAGATGCACTCAGCAGAAGGGACTGAATACAGGGAACATACTCTCCAAGTAAATGGAATACAGTCTAACCTTTGCAACTGCTAATTTATTACCAAAAGCTTTCATCAAGTCTGAGAACTCAGATAAGGAAAGTGTTCCATCTTCATCATAGTCCTGTTGCAGTGCAGGAAACGTAATGTCTTGCAGGGTGGAACACGAAGAAATAAAGGCAATACGCACAAAAAGAAATTGATGAACATCATATTTGAAAGCATTCAGCAACATTATGATCACTGGGCATTAAAGAATATTGTCTTTGAGTCGGACACTTGGTAAAAGCAATAGCAACAACAAAATTAGACGAGGTGCAACTGCAGTAAATAAGGCATATTATAGTATAAGCACACTCATTGCAGAGCATTGTCTTTTAGTCAAATGCACTGAGTCCTAAATGCTTTTTTTTTTAATACAAAAATCATCAGTCCAGGACATCCCAATAAATTTTTTCTTTCAATTCTGCTGGAACTCTACCTCAGTTCTTAGTTTAACTGCTGCAGTACCAATGCGCTCACTTGTTACAGCTATAAGCTATTAATATGTTTCATATCTAAATATCACGAGCACACAATTAATTAAAAATAGCATGAAAAACGTTGGCATGCTCCATTATTCCAATTATGTGATTCGTAAGTAACAACCATATATGAAGAAATGGTATCAGTATTAAAAGAATACCACTATAGCTAAGACACGGCGGGCAAAGCTTTGTTCTGTTTCAACAGGGTCCTGCAATGTTATAAATAAATGGACAAAAATAAAATCAGTACATGAACGGTACTCTGTGAGTTCTGACAAAAAAAGACAAATAATGAAGAACAGTTACTTCGATGTGACAGGAGATGGATATGCTGCCCACATTAGTATTGGATGATGATGGGTCCAACAGAGGAAGGTCCTCAGAGTGTTCCTCCTGGTCCTGATACGGAAAAATTCAAGTTCAGGAGCATTCCCAACATAATATCTACATTAGAAAAGGAAAAGAAAGCTTCTATTCTTAATTAATCACCAACAAGAGGAAATAGTGCTCCAACTTAAAAAGGACACAAAACATTCCCTAGGGTCTACGTTAGCTAAATGGTATGAAGCCTACTAGACTGAAGAGGACATGAGCCTCTCCAAAAGAAAATAAGTAATATCCCGGATAGGGAAACAAAAATAAATTAAGGATGAGATGAACCATAGTGTTACCTTAGTAAGCATTTCGAAGAGATCAACTTCGCAGTAACCAACCAAAGTATTCTTTGAAAATCGGTTTGTCTGCAAAGTAGAAGGCATGCAAAGTCACTGCCTACATATTTTGATATTTACTTTACCTACATCAATAAAGTTGGAAAAGGCACTGCCTATATACTTTAATGTAACTTTACTTCCATCAATAAAAGTTGTTATGAAGCTGTCCACCACTAATTTGCTTGTTTGGAAGCATGTGTATCAATAAAATGATTGCATTATAACAGAAAACCATACACGTATGCACTTAGATAGCATGCATTTAGTTAATCCAAGGGCGGCACTCAACATGCTTTTAGTTATTCCGAAGGTCGCATACCTCAAAAACAGAGATACGTGCAATATGAGGTCCATTTGTCTCTACAATAACCTTCTTCTCCTGCAAATTTATCAGCACTATCGTAACAATGCTTGACTCGATGTGGAAGCAATCTTAAATTGACATTTCAGTAGGTTGACAGAGATAATGTGAGGCTCACTCACCGAGTCCCAAACAGGCCTGGTCGTACTGCAAGAAACAGGGAAAAAAAAGGTTCACATATTCGAATCCAAAAGTGGCAAAAATAGTAATATCTCACAACGGTGGTAATAAATGCATTTCAATTTTTTTTTTAAAAAAAGTACTGGCACAGGCAATTCACAATACGAAATGCATTTCAAAATTAGAAGGAAGTACAGGCAAAGCCAATTCACAACATGATGAGGATGTTAACTGGCTGTGGTAGTTTTCAGTAAACCCGCGTGGAAGTTAATTAAAATTTACTAGATCGGCCGGGCACAGACAGACATTTGAGAGTGTTACCAATTGGAGAGACACAGCACACAAACATGATAGTGAGACATGAATATTCTTGTTGCAGAGGAATGGAATCGAATGGAATGGAACGAACAACGTACTACGAGAGTATCGAGTAGTAAAGGTAGTGAAAGCAGGAAAGCAAGGACGACGCACTTGTCGGACGTCTCGGTGCGGTAGGTGCGCTCGCCGAGCGACAGGCACGCGAAGAACTTGTCCTTGAACTGCATATCCGCCTGCCCCGCACCAACCGAATCAGAGGATGAAACACGGAGGATCAGAGTCAGAGATGCGATACGAATCAAATCCATGGATTCCGCTTCCACTGGCCGCACCAAAGCGGAACGAAACACAGTAGGCACTAGTAGCACGTAGCAGCGGAGTTGCAGCGCGCAGCGTACGTACCTTGACTATCCGGATGCGCGCGATGCCGGCGAAGTCCTCGGCGGCGAGGGCCTTGGAGTTGGAGGAGGCGGAGTCGTCGCCGTTGCCGCGGCGGCGGTGGAGGCGGTGGCGCAGGCGGCGGCGGAAGCGCGCGAAGCGCGACGGCAGCACCTCGCCGTCGCCGTCGGCCGCGCAGCCATTGGGCCGCGACGCCGCGTGGCCCATCCGGACAAGTTGGTGAAGTGAAGACGAACCGCGCGCTCCGGGGACCGCGGCGGCGTAGTGGGGTGTGGAGGGTTGTGGGCGTCAGACGAGACGGCGGGGGGAGGTTGGAATCGATCGACGCCCGCTCGCTCACCGAGGCCAACAAAGCCGAGTCCCTTTTGAATCCAGGCAACTCCGCAACTGCCGCAAGCGCACGCAGGCCGGCTCGTCGCCCGGCCGGGGTCCAAACGCCAGTGCTCGCTCACTGGAGTACTGGACCCACAAGTCGTGTTGGTTCCGCAAGGTGGGCCCTGCCGACCGGCCGGCTGCCGCGGCTTCCGTTCCAGTTCCGGTCGCTGGCTCGCTGCCGTGTGGTCCCAGGCAGGTCGCAGAACCGCCGCGTCTGCTCTTGCCCGTTCCGCGAAACCTGCCGCCCCGCCGTCGGAACACCGAACGGGTCCACGGTCTGACACGGTGGGCCCGGAATTGGTGGCCCCGGCCGCAACAGAGAAAAGGTGGACAGGGTTGGAAGACGTCAAACATGGCGTTGATGGAGCTGGTGGACCAGCGAGACCCACCCGATTTCCGCTTTCTTTCACCTGGGGGCAGGCTTTGTGGCTGCCCTCCATTTTCTTCTTGAAAGGGAATCGGCCGCTTCTTCTTCTTGGTGGTGACAGGCCAGGACACCAGCAAAATTAGACGACGATTTGTGACGTGATGCGCGATTAAATAAAAAAATATATCAGCTAACTTTTTTCTCTTGCACTTGCATTTTGTTCACGCTTTTCGCTATGGAAAGCAAGGACTGAAATAAACAAAATTAGCTACACGTGCTGCGTGGCTCACCATACTAGCTGATGTGCCTTTTTCACATTTTTGTTTATGGTTCAAATTCTTATAGGTTAAGCAATCGAGATAGCAAGCAATGAGCAATGAGCAAGAGAGAGAGGGAAAAAGCAATGAGCAAGAGGTGCAACGTGCAAGGTAGAGTAGGCTGTAGCCGTACAAGGAAAAGTCAAAGTTTAGAGAGCCGCTGCGCAGTCCAGCCCCTGCCACGTCACATATAACGCCTATATAGTGGACGTTTTTTAAAAAACGCTCACTGTGGGCGACTAGTTCTGTCATATTTCGAAACAAAGAATTAGAATTGTAAATTTTTTTAAAAAAAATTAAAAATAAAAAAAATTCGGAAATGGGCGAACTATGTATGGGCCATCAAGAGGAAACTGGCATGTTGGGCCATTCGATCAATCCATCTCGTGGCCGAATCGGGCTCCATCTTGTGCGGCCCGGTTAGCACCAGGCCCGCCCGACTTGCAGCGCGCGTCCCTCTCGTCTTGTATCGCCGCCTTATCCGCCGCGGTGTGGCTCTTGTCGTTTGCCACATCCATCCAGACCAGACGACCTGCTTCTGTTTCTGTCCTGGCTGCCACTGCTGAGCTGAGCAATCTCCCGTCACGCCATGGAAGCTCTCGCCACGACGCCCCGGGCGCTCTCCCCGCGCGTGTCCCCGGCGGCATTGTTGGTCGCGACGGCTGCGGTGGCGGCGGCCCGGCGCCGCTCTGCCGCTCCCATCTGCAGGGCCTCCGCGGCGGCCGGGGGGGGAGACGCCTCCAGCCGCGGCAGAGGCCCCGGCGGCGCCCAAGAAACTCCTCAAGAAGAAGCCGGTCTACTCCAGTAAGACGACGGTAACACCATCACTACTTCCTCTGGTTCACTCGTCATCAACTGAACTTTGCATGCGTGCTTCTGTTCTGTCTCTTGTCGTGCATGCGTGCAGTGAAGAAAGGGCAGATTGTGCGCGTCGACAAAGAGAAATACCTCAATAGCATCAATGTCAGTTGAACGACCTTTTAGCAAAATCTCTCGTGCTTGCTTACTAGCGATATACGACGTACAGTATATACTAAGCTGACTCGTGTATATGCCTGATCTGTATATACGTTGTATGCTTTTCAGTATCTGTCAGTGGGACACCCGCCCTTCTACAAGGGGCTGGACTACATATACGAAGACCGCGGCGAGGTGATATTAATTTGCCATTTATCGTCGCTGTACTTTGCTAATTGCATATATGCTTGCCCACCATGTGTACGTACCTGTGTACCTGCTGATCGTGATCGTCGATCACTTCTTCATCAGCACAGACCACAGTGTATAGTACAGTAGCTGCAACTGCTAGTGTTTCATTCTTTCCTGATAGATACACAGATCACATCGTCACCTTCTCGATCGTCCGTTAATTTCATATCAACTAATGCAAAGAGTGTACGTGCAGGTCTTGGACATCAGGAACTTTGAAACCGGAGAATACGCCCTGGTAACTCCTCGTTAATTACTTCCATCTGCATGCTGCTTCAGTTCCTGTTTTATGCCTGCAGTAGTGCAGTACTATGTTCAGAATATAATACTTCAGATTAACGTGTGTCTTGGTGAGATTGGATTTCCTGACAAACAAATTCGTCTTCATTCCTCGTGCATTCATTCAGATCGCTTGGGTAGGGATTCCAACGCCACCGGCATGGCTACCAACATACATGCTCATCAAGGTATCTTGCTTATTCTACTACTGTCATTTGACATTGTTCTGTTCTGTTGCATGTACCTGCACCCTGCAGTACTTCTGAATAAGTAGAAGTTAGTAGTAGTGGTAGTAGTAGATTCAGGTGCTGAAACCAATTGCCAATTTGCCATGCATCATCAGGAAACTAAACAGACCATCTCTCACTCTATGTGCCGTGTGAACCATCTCTCACTCTATGTGCCGTGTGATTCGTTGCATTGCAGTCGGACAAGCTCGACTACGAGAGGATATGATGGCCAGCCAACGGCCTCGCAGAACTGTAGCAAGCTGGGGACCGTAGCACAGCACGCCAAAGTCATGCTCCGTCGGGTCAGGACTCAGGACACCGTGTTGTACATAGACACCAATGCCAATGCCAATGCCAGCACAGTCGACAGGCAATCTGCTATATTCTGCCGTGTTATTACTCTAACAGCTTAGCTGAAATAAGACATCGAAAGCGACGATGGCAAGATTCATAATTGCTGTTGTACAGCACTTCTTATTTATAATATATACTTTTGAGCAAGATTTTTTTTAGCAAGTATAAACTCGCATTTCGTACTGCCTGTTCATGCCACGTAACTTGTCACGATCGTAATTTCATAACCAGTGAATTAGTTGACGAGTATTTCGTGAGAATCATAAGCTTAATTCGGTTGTTAACATTTAATCATTGCTTAGCACTTTAGCCTCATCATCCCCCATTGAACTGTATAACAATTTACAGGAGTGAGAACGAAAACGGGACATGATATAATGTTATGGCTTATATATGCCTATTTGGCATGTTATCTATACAATAATCATATAGTTGTAAATCTAGGGCCTCTCAAATATTCATGTAGATGCACTGATGTAAGCACAATAAACAACCTCCATTGTTGGATCCATGGCCTCAGTGTTACCACCGTTCACGTCTCTCCCTTCTATAGCCTCCCTTCCCTGCCTCTCCTCCAACGAAGCTTCCACCAACCCTCTAGCACCAACCCTCTCGCCCGCCCCTCTCCCTCGCGTCTCCCGATGCTCTGCCTCCCCGTCGTAGCGGCCCTGATGCCCTCCCCTGCCTCCGCTCCTATCCCACGCCACGCGCGGCAACCTCCTCCGTACGCTTCACACGGCCGTCTCGGCGGCCTAGCTCATAGCCCGGCGACGTGCCTCCATATCTCTGTCGCGCACCCTCTGTTGTCATCGTCCCTTCTATGTATGCAGTTTCCTAGCCCTCGACGCGCGTGGCCTCCGCGTCCCTTCCTCCTCCTCCTCGTCGAGCTAGCATGGGCGACGGTTGGGGTCCCCTTTGGCTCCTCACATCCGGCCCGCTCACCAATCGTCCCTTGTGTGGTTGTCCATTATGAGTCTCTTGCTTCACCGTGTCGTGCCTTCATCATCTCCTCCTTCCTTGCTTGCAGGTCTACACAATGAACGGTTGAGGAACTACAGCGGATCTCCCACGCTAGCTCTGGTTCCACTCCTTCTGATACTTGCATTTCCATTTTTTAAATGTTCTTCCCAAGTTTCCGGGTCAACCAAATATGGTCTTCACAATTTATATATGTCTAAGTTATACTATATGCTGTCAGGGTCATATGCCCCCTTTGTTGGATTTGAATCTTTGATCAGACAGAAGTCCCTGATGATGATACTTGTTGATTCTCCATGTTTTGCTTTGGTACACTATTTTAGAGTCTCAGCATTTATTTTTTATGTTATGACAGGCACGTTTAATCCTGAGGACATAAAAAGCATCAATTATGTTGTTATTTCAATAGGCATGTTCAACTTTTCTTATTCCAGTTTATTTTGTCTTATTTCAACTTATCTCCTCTCACATAATACTATTGAATTAGCCGAAATCTGCCGGCTTATCAACCCTGCGAGCCACAACGCAAGACTTCAATATTGGAAATCTGATCGGCCAAGGAGGTGTTGGCAAAGTTTACAAGGTGATGCTCGTTATGAATCAAAGTGCACCATGGGCTTCTTGACCCCCTCCGGTCAGAGGATCTCCCAAATATTGGAACTAATGTTTTGAAGCGACCACCTGGTGCTACAATAACAACCTCCTCTGGTCAGAGGATCTCCCGAATTTTGTCAATGCGGATCTATCCTTCCTGTATACGAGACCCAACAAAATATGTATGAAAAACATTTCTCCCTGCTTTCCACAATGTTTCCGTGTTTTACCACGATCATCTAGTCCAGGCATCAACGAATTTTGAGTGCATGGGCTAGATGTGGCGATCGGCATAGCTCCTCGGTCAAGTGCTCCAACCAACCAAACCCTAAATGTCAATATATTGTCATTGCCCATACCGCCACATAACCGCGGCACCACAAGATTGTCATGATGTTAAGATCAATTTTTAGAGTTATCCTAAATTTGACCACCCTATATTCAAATATAGAGGACATTCTGGGAAAAAAACTCTCTAAAATAATTTTAGTTTTCATAACTCCTCTATCAAAAACATCATTAGCCCAAATTTGAGGAAAAGAGAAGATGACCTAGGATTGCGTTAAAATAAGTGTTGGGTGGGGAAAGTGTCATTCAAACACGTATTTGCATTTTTCGCTAGGAGTTAGTTAAATTTTTATATTTTTTTACTTAGGATCTGTTTGATATCCACGGCTAGCTACTAGTTAAGGCTAAAATTTACCTAAATTATCTGTGACTAGCGAGTTAGTTGGCTAATAATTAGTTAAAAACTTAACTAAAATAGTTAACCTGTTTATTAGCTATTCTGTTTGGACGCACCAGAACTAATTTTAACTAGTTTTTTTTTGTCTAATAACTAGTAATTAGCCCTCTTATATATCTCAATATGCCCTTAAATTTGAGAGATACGAATCTTAAAAAAAAAAATGAGAGTTGCAAGTTGGAACATACTACAAACTTATTACAGGTGGATTTAAAGTGGAGAAAGAAAAGCCAAAGACAAAACAATTACAAAAGGGAGCAAAAGCAAAGTAACCAAAAACTCGGAGGAAAGAAGGGGAAGAAGAGGAAGAGAGCAATGGAGACGAGGGTCGCAGGAGTGCCCGAAGACGAAGAGTCCGGCCTCCTCCCCCGCCCGTCCGCCGCCGGCCGCCGACCGTCCTCCCGCGGCCCCCGCCTCCCGCCTCCGCCGGCGGTCTGGGCGACGGTGGACGGCCCCCTCGGGCTGCCGCTGGAGGACGCGGAGGGCCACGCCCGCCGCTTCTTCCTCTGGGGTTTCGCGTGCCTCCCCTTCCTCTGGGCCATCAACTGCTGCTACTTCTGGCCCGTCCTCCGCTCGCCGGCCGCGTCCTCGCCGTCCGCCTTCGCCCCCATCCGCCCCTGTGAGACTGCGATTCCTTCTCCGTCTCCTCTCTTCCTTCTCGCGCGTGAGATCTGATCTTCCGTTATGCTAGTATGTGACGCTTTGGGGGTTTCAGCTGCTCGTAACCTGTCTGGATCGTAATTTAGGTTCGAATTGTCCCGTGCTGCATTGACACAGCAGTACTTGGGATGTTGGATGTCGGGTGCTGAAATATTCCCATTATCCTTGCAAACGTGTACTTGTACAGGAGTTCTTCGGAGAGTACATGTCCTCTATCTCTGGAGATGTGGATCAGTTTGATTTTCTTTTATTTTTGTTCAAACTGAGGCTACAGTCGATGTGTGATCTTTAGTTCAGCGAGACATCAATTCTGTATTACACATCGTTTTAGTTTGCAGAAGCACATTCTAATTGGAAGCTAACCCAGCTTGTACAAACTACAAAGTAGTTAGGTTTATATGTGATCATATTGCCATGCTTTGTAACTGAGTATTGCTTCAAATTGCATCATCTTGTTTTGTATTGTCATTTATACAAAATCAAATACTGGAGTAATTTTTGGGAAAGCATACCCATTTTCTTGTTATGAAAATAATATTGATGGCACAGTTGTTTCAACCAGTTTGAGGCTTCTCATACTGTTATGTGCTACGAGTTTTTATGAGGTTCACTGGGATATCTCCTTAGATAAGAGATAGATCCAAATATTATTTTTCCCCTTCTGAAAAGGCTTCCACATTCACACCTCTTGAGGTATCTGTCTGGTTCAATTTCAATAGAACCACAATACTCACATGAGCCAAACAGTGTAACTGATCTCTACTTGTTTGTTGATTGGATACAACAATTATAAGGTTGGAATTTCTTTGTAAACTGTGTGTAATCAGAAAACAAAATTCTATTTAGAGGTTATTTGGGTTTAATTAGTCTTCTGCCTTGTCATCAGAAAAGGATCTGCCATCTTCACCAGTTTAACTGCATTATAAATGCTGTTCTTTCCCTTGCCTCACAAGCTCAACTGTTACCCACTCTATCCTGGTTGCATTCCATTACATCACGTGGTGTCCATTTTCAGCTTCTTACATATGTGAGCATATTTTGCAGATGTTGTGCGATCGGCAGTTGGCTTCACCATCTTTTTTGTTGTTCTGATCACCTGGGCCACGACTTTCATTGTTGGGGGCGAGCGATTATTTGGACCAGTATGGAATGATCTAGTGATGTACAACGTTGCCGACAAGCTTGGCATCAGTGGATTCATGGGATGAGCCTGATATATCTTACTCACTTCGACTGGACTTGCTCCAACCAAGCGTGAAATGGTTTGTCCTATGGATCTTCCGAGGAATTGCTACTATCTGATTACTGTATTATTATTGTTGACTGCCTGACTGGTTAGAACGATGTTTAGCATGGCCTGTGTTGTAGAAAGAATATGGATCGATGATTACGATGATATTTTGAGCTCAATCTGATGGACGATGTTTTTGTGTTGGAGATGTCCTGGACTCCTGGGATGCATTTTGACGTTGCACTGAGCAGTGTTTTGTGTTGTGTCCAATTTTGTGGAAGCCATGAGGCCATCAGACATTTTTAAAATCCAATTGCAACAAATAGGATAACGAAATGCATCGTGCGATGAACTGGATGCTCTGGAATCAAATCGAGAATGGACGCTAGCTGCGCAGACGTTGTAGTTTGATCAGGATTTCAGAACTCGGCACTGCAACTATAGGCAACGGAATGCACCTCTCATGTCTCATCCAAGAGATTTTCTACGTGATGGCTGCAGATACATCGGATTCTTTTGGTGCCAATCCAAAACCCAAACTTAAATTTTGGTACCATTCTTTTTTTTTTTTTTTTGAGATTAATTCTTTTGGTTGCATATTCAGTCAGAAGCCCAGCAGGGCAAAAATCATAATAGAAAAGAAAGAAATAGAAATGCTGGACTTACATTTGGGCTCAGCCCAGGTTACCTTTTTGGGCCCATCCGGAAAACAAAAAGAAAAAAAATTGGAAAGAAAATGCGGTGAGCGTGGATCGAACACGCGACCTTCAGATCTTCAGTCTGACGCTCTCCCAACTGAGCTATCCCCGCTTGTGTTTCTGATTTCATATACTATTTTATTTGATATCAGCAAAGCTTTGCCAACCCAAGACTGCTCTGGAAGGCCTAGTACATGCCTACCATGTGACTGATAAGAAAACAGACAGCTAATGCAATATAATACATGGAAATTGAAAGGTTGGTCGCACGGCGGAGTTGTAAACCAAGCAACAGTTCGTTAGTTGACTGGGACTTTCTTCAGTTTGGTCAGCCTACTTAATTTCATTTGAAAACTTTCAAACTTGAGACCCTAGCCTTTGCCTTGACAAACGGATCAGCGCATGCCAATGCCAATGCACTTTTTTTTTTTCATTTCCTAACACTTTGGTCTTTGTCCCTTAAACAACAAGCTAATTAAACAAGTTAACTTCGCATCAAAAAGTCAGATGGTGAAGGAAAAGTCAGTAACTGTCTGTAAATCATGTCAACCATGGTGGTTGAATCCACGTAGGAGTACGTACGTGTCCGGCAAGACTGGAAAAGTCAGATGCATGATATGATCACGTCACACGCACGACACCACACACAGCAATTGCAGATGCAGGCATCATTACTGATAACTAATGAGTTATCACAGAACCGACTAATTTATTAGAGCACAAGCACGTAATTTATTATTAAGATAGTAAACTACATAATTGAGACCTAATAAACCCGGTAGTCATTCTGAAATCTCGAAGGATTTTAAACTTTCCGGCATAGCCAAAATCATAATAAGTTTAGCCATCACCATTCACAGCATATATAGTTACATATAGTTTTACACATCGGAGTACGAATAAAGTTATTACAATCTAAGTTCGAATTCGAAATAGCGGAAGCGATTTAGTTTAAATCCACACACACTTAGTTCAAATACAGTGTTAGGTCCTCAGTCAATATCTAGCAAAAGCATAAGGTAGAGTAGAGTGACCATGCCCAAGGTCTAATCATCGCCTATAGTGGGATAGAAACAGTGCTGACAGTAGCCATAAAACATCTCACCATCTATAACAACATGGGAAATAAAACCCTGAGTACGAGAATATACTCAGTTACACTTACCCGTCATAAACTAAAAATAAATTGACTCCAAGGAGTATGCAAGGCTGTATAAGTGGAATATCTGACTCATTTGTTTGCGAAAAAGCTTACATTAAAGAAATATTTATTATACCCTTCTAGCATTGTATTTTAGCTGGATTAACCTTATATGCTAGATTAGCACCTGTACTAAACAAGCATGGTGATAATTATTCAATAAGAATAGTAACCAATTCCGGTTGAGTGCCTTCCAACATCACGGCTCAACCATCTCATTTCTTTGTTCAAGTTATTACTATGATGCTGCTGCTCAAGTCAAGTGTTCACTGTCCAGGAACGATGGCGATTATAGTCGATTACTAACCAGCTGGCGGGTATTCCTCACACAAACTACACTCACCCGCTAAAGTGAGCTACAGATCACCGAAAATTCGATTCGGAAAATCGCAGGATCAACAGGTACCATCGTATCCGGGAACCACCCGACTGCCTTATTCAGGGCGACCCTGACCTCGGACTTACTCTCCGCGTAACCCATGGTCCCCCATCTTCTCCAATACGATGCATACAACAGGTCGACTCCCGGCCCAAACCAAACCCAGGCTTCGCAGTCGAAACGACTTATCCTTCCAGGTAAATGTGAGGCATGCGTTCAATATGACTTGAGGACGTACAACGGACGGGGTCCTAGTTCGACACAGACGGGATAACTTCACCGAACCTCCAGTTCAGTCCCAACACCAATCCTGTATGATGCATGGTGTGTATGAATACCACGAATACATAGTAAATATAAAGGTACATGCTGATGATGAATAAATGCTCAGTTAAAGATAATGGACATGATTTTAAAACATGTATGATAAGCACATGTCATCTGCATTCTCTTCTACAATAAATCGTATACAAGCATCACAATACATTTTACTTACACATTAAAAAGAATTATAAACGATAAATGTTTTGCACACTACCCTCTACTGAACCAAAAGCAATAAAAGATTACACACATCACAAACATCAGAAAAAGCATTATTATTAACATGAAATAATAACTTAAAACACTATTAAGACATATAAATAAATCAGGACATAACTGCAACACAACTTTAAGCTATCCAAAAAATTCTGTAAAAATTACAGAAACTTAAGCATGCTTAATATAGACTATCATAAAATTTTTAGGTCAAAACAGTAAGTACTTTATCCTACACAAAAATAACAAGGCAGCACAATTTAATGGACATAAAATACTTTATACATAAAAAAGTGTCAAACAACAGATCTCAGAATATTCTTAGCTATAGATTAGCATAAAAACATCCTCTAAAAAGTTTCATACATAAATCACTTATATATTATTTATTATAAATTATTTATCATCTAATTAAAATAAGCACCATAATTAAACAAGGCAATATTCACATATAACATAGCCTTTCAACATTTTTTCACAGATAGAGCATGATATAAAAATACGAAAAAACTTGGATTCACATTTTTCTGAGCAACAGAGAATTACTTATGCATTTTTAAAGATAAATGCATTTAATAGGGATAAATAAATCTATACAAAAAAGTATCATAAAAATTATATTTCATATTTTTCAAGCATAGATCTACTCATAAGAAAAATACTGCAACTTGAACCAACTCATTTGGACTAAAAATGAGGAAGATATGAATTTAGGAAGATTTAACCAAAATCTGGAAAACAAATTCTTTAAATTGAAATAGAAAACAGTTTTGCACCAAGAACCCTAGACTTTCCAGTAATTAACCGAGCCCTATCATAAAACTCTCTGTGTCTGGCCATTTTGCACTTAAGTCCGAAAAAGAACATAAATGATGCACGTGGTCCACACCGTAGGGGGAGGTCGCCAGCGGTCGGCAATCTCGCCGGCGGCGAGGTCACCGGCCGAACTACGGCCACCACTAGACTCAACTCATCGACGCGAACCCGTTGGTGTAAAGATGCAAGCTATCACGGAGGAAAATGGCGGCAACGATGAATGGCGCTGAGCGACGGCTCTGCATGTCGGCGGTTCGACGGCTGCCGGCCAAATCCGACCGAAACGAAGCTCACGAGCTACCCTACGAGCTAAGGGAAACCTAGGCGACTCGATTACGATAGAAAAAGAAATGATTGGTCGACCAGAGTGACCTCCTGCGAGAGGTCGGCGAGCGGCTGCGCGACCCACGACGGCGGTCGGCCAAAATCCAACGAACACAAACCCTAATCGATCCCATTAACTACACCAACCTGTTCTACTCATGCAGGCGACCACGACGCGCAAGATAAAGGAGGGAGAAAGGAAAGGTTGGCCACGGCGAACCACACGGCGGTCGGGGTGGCCATGGCCGGTGAAGAGGGAAATGGTCAATTCGACCTCTACCTTGGGTCTCGAGGGCAGGGAACGTGCGCAGGGTGTCTCTCACACCATGGCAGAGCTGTACGCGTGACCTCGGAAGAAAATGACAGGGCTAGGCGCAACGGTGGCGGTGCGAGCTCGGGGCGGCGGCAATGGCGGCTTTCGAGCTCGCTCGAGCTCTGGCGAAGGAAAATGAGGCAAGGAGGGGGCGTCTGGTGGTGGTGGGTGGAGAGTGAAGGCGAGAGGCGCGGTCGGAACGTATTGAAGTGGCCTCTAGCCTCGGACTGCCGGGCCATGGCGTCGGGGCGCGCCGAACGCGTGGCGTGCATGCAGGGCCGGCCGAGGGCGCTGGAGCGGCAGTGGGGTCCGGTCAGACGCGGAGCAGGACCGGCATGCGGCGCACGGGTGCGCGGGGCGAACAGCAGACACCGGCGAACGCCCGGCGTACGGCTGCCACGCGGCCGGCGTCGGCACGGACACCGTCGGCGCGAGGAAGAAGAAGAGAGGGAAGAAGGAGGCCGACAGGTGGGTCCCACTGCGCCAAGATTCGTGCAGAACTTGATTAACTCCATATTTTCCAAAATAATCCGAATTTGAAGAAACTTGTAAAAGATGAAATGTTGCACTCAATGAGTAGAACATTTAACTTTTAAACATCAAAGCCTAATTCTACCTAGAATTTGTAATTCAAAAATGGGGATTTAAAATCCTTTTAAAATTAAAATAAAAATATTTTTATAAACTATTTTTGATATTTTTGACCCACTTCCAAGCCTTTTCATGAAATGACCCAAAAATAAGTTTTGCTCCAAATAATTTTCTATACAAACTTCATTTAATACTCAACCCCAAACAAGCAACCTATCACATAGCTCTAGTTCAAATAAAAGCAAGCATATTTTTCATTTTTTCATTTCATGTAAACAATGACTATGCAAAGAGATGATTATGCTCATGATATGTAAGATAATGCATGGTTAACACCATGGGTGTTACAACCCTTCCCTCCTTAAAGAAATCTCGTCCCGATATTTGAGTAGACTAACCATTCTTTATGAAAATCGGGATATACTTCTTTTAAATAGTCCTCGGTTTCCCAAGTGGCATCGCTATCATCATGATTGCTCCAAGAAACCTTATATTGCTTGACCACATGATTTCTGGCCACTCTCTCTTTAACATCCAGGAGTCTTATAGGCTTCTCTTCATAAGTTAAATCTGAACTTAACTTAATGTCTTTGACTTTAACTGCTTCTTCGGTTGGAACACGTAGACATTTCTTGAGTTGGGATACATGAAAAACAGAAAACACTGCACTCATCTCTTCAGGCAGTTTCAGCTTATAGGCCCACAATCCTTTTCTTTCTATTATCTGGTATGGACCGACATAACGAGGTGCCAACTTCCTTTTTACACCAAAATATTGTACTTTCTTCATAGGAGAGACCTTCAGATACACATAATTACCAACATTAAAAACTAGAGGTCTTCTTCTCTTGTCAGCATAACTCTTCTGACGGGATTGTGCAGCTGCGATGTGTTGTTGAATTGTTCGAACTTGTTCTTCAGCTTCTTTAACAAAGTCAATACCATAGTATCTTCTCTCTCCAGGTCCTACCCAATTCACAGGCGTTCTACACTTTCGGCCATACAGTGCCTCAAAAGGAGCCATCTGTAAACTCTCTTGGTAACTATTGTTATAAGAAAATTTTGCCAAAGGCAACCATTTCTCCCATGAACCCTTGGATGATAAAACACAAGCCCTCAAGAGATCTTCAAGAACTTGATTCACTCTTTCTGTCTGGCCTGAAGTTTGAGGATGATAAGCTGTACTATGATTCAACTTTGTCCCCAAATCCCTCTGCAAGTGATCCCAGAAATGAGTGGTAAACTAAGACCCTCAATTAGATATAATTGTTTTGGGAATTCCATACAAACGAATGATCTCCCTGAGATAAATGTCAGCATATTGGGGTGGTCGATATTTGGTATGAACTGGAATAAAATGCGCACTCTTGGTAAGTCGATCAATGATTGCCCAAATAGAGTTATGCCCTTTTGGAGTTGTGGGAAGTCCGATAATGAAATCCATACTGATGTCTTCCCATTTCCATTCAGGAATCGGCAACAGTTGAAGCATTCCGGCTGGCTTCAAATGAACAACCTTTATGCGACAACAGATGTCACACCATGCAACATAAGCTGCAATCTCCTTTCTCATTTTTGTCCACCAATAACGAGCCTTCAGATCATGAAACATCTTACTACCACCACGATGAATAGATAACTTTGATAAGTGAGCTTCATCCATGATTTGATTTCTGAGTTCTCTATCTTTTAGTACGACCAGACGATCATCAAACCATAAGATTCCCTTCTCATCTACTCTAAAATGCTTGATTGGCTGTTTCAGCATCTTCTCCTTGATATGACCTATACCCTTATCAGTTTTCTAACCCTCGATGATCTTGCTCTCAAGCGAGCAACTAATTTGGATGCTACGCAACACAACAGGATGCATGAGGCCAAAACCATCTGCTAACAAAGGTTGAATAGTATGGCAATGTGATTTTTGACTCAACGCATCTGCGACTACGTTTGCCTTGCCTGGATGATACAAGATCTCCATATTGAAGTCCTTGATAAACTCCATCCATCGATGTTGCCTCATGTTCAACTCGAGTTGAGTGAAGATATACTTCAGACTCTTGTGATCAGTATAGACTTTGCAGAAATTACCGAGCAAGTAATGCCAAGAGATTTTTAGAGCATGCACAACAGCTGCAAGCTCTAAATCATGGGTTGGATAATTCACTTCATGCTTCTTCAACTGGCGTGAGGCATAAGCTATGACTCTCCCTTCTTGCATAAGCACACATCCCAAACCTATTTTTGATGCACCACAATATACATCAAACGGTTTCCCTAAATCTGGTTGCGCAAGAACAGGAGCAGTGGTCAACGATTCCCACAAGGTACGAAAAGCTGTTTCACACTCTTTTGTCCAAACGAACTTCTTCTCTTTCTGCAATAGATTTGTCATAGGTTTGGCAATCTTCAAAAAATCTGGAATGAAATGACGATAATAGCCGGCTAGACGAAGAAAACTCCGAACTTCATGCACAGAAGTTGGTGCTTCCCAATTCATAACCTCTTGTACTTTGCTCGGATCTACTGAGATCCCCTCATCAGATAGAACATGGCCAAGGAATTAAACTTTCTTGAGCCAAAACTCACACTTGCTAAACTTGGCATACAGCTTATATTCCTTAAGCCTTTCTAGAAAAATCTTCAGATGCTCGGCATGATCTTCTTCATTTTCTGAGTACACCAAGATGTCATCAATAAACACCACCACAAACTTGTCTAACTCAGGCATAAAGACCGAATTCATCAGATACATGAAGTATGTAGGAGCATTTGTTAATCCAAAGGACATAACAAGATACTCATACAATCCATATCTGGTAGAAAAAGCGGTCTTAGGCATATCTTCCGGTCTAATCTTGATCTGATGGTAACCAAACCTAAGATCAATCTTGGAAAACACTCTCGCCTTGGATAACTGGTCAAATAGAATGTCAATACGAGGTAACGGATACTTGTTCTTAACGGTCACAGCATTGAGTGGACGGTAATCCACGCACATCCATAGAGATTTGTCCTTCTCCTTCACAAAGATAGCAGGACAACCCCATTCCGACACACTAGGGCAAATAAGACCCTTAACCAACAATTCTTTCAACTGATTTTTAAGCTCTACCAATTCATTTGGTGGCAGCCGATATGGTCTCCTAGAGATTGGGGCGGTGCCAGGTAATAACTCAATGCGAAACTCAACATCCCTATCGGGTGGAAGACCTGGAAGCTCTTCAGGAAAAACATCCAAAAACTCACACACGACAGGAATTTTGGGAAGAGGGGTCACACGAGTAGAATAGGATACGCTCTCTAGCTTAAACTTTCAGGCTAACGGCACTTGAAAAGTACCCTCCCCAAGAGGATTTCTGATAGATAGCATCCTATTACCTGTATCGATCACAACACCCCAGAATTTCATCCAACTCATCCCCACTATCATGTCCACTCCTAAGCCAGGTAGAACTATCAAGTTCAACCGAAACCTCCACTTGTCTAGAGCTAAAGTTGCACCCTGAACTATCTGCTTAGTAGTTATATCAGCCCCGGCTGAGCTAACCTTGAATTCAATGGTCAATTCAAGTACCTTTTGGTCATGCTTCTGTGCAAATGCTTGACTCATGAAAGAATACGATGATCCAGAATCAAACAAAACAGCGGCAGGGATTTGATTCACAAAAAACATACCCGCAGTCACTGGTTCACCAGCAAGAATCTCCTCAATAGAGGTGTTGTACACACGAGCTTGGTATGGGGCCTACTGCTTCTTGGGAAAAGGGCAATAACGAGCAAAGTGCCCTGTCTGGTTGCAGTTGTAGCAGGGTCCATTAACAGGTGTCTTGTTAGCACCGGTCAAGCTGCTCTGTCCTGCTTTCCCCTGTGGAGCAGGAACCTTGAATGCTTGGTGATGCTTCTGCGGATTCTAAGCTGGATAAAGGTTATGCCTTTTCTGCTGCGGGGGCCTAAACCTCGCCCCAGACATAGGTGGACGATACGGCGTACGAAAAGTAGGTGGGGCTCTCGCCTGAGAAGAACCACCTCCATCATGGGCTCTCTTGCGACTCTTGGCAGCAGCATGGACATTGTTACTGTTTTCTTGCATAATACAATCATTCAGGAAATCATTGAAAGTAACACGAGCATAAGTGCTCATGGTTTTCACAACTTGGAACTCAAGCCTCTCTTGAAACTAGCTATCTTGTTCTCATCATTGTTAACAAACTGAGGAGCATACCGACTCAAAGTATTGAAGGCGTGTAGATACTCCTTCACTGTACGAGTCCCCATAGTAAGTGACAAAAATTCCGTCTTCTTCATAGCCATCAAACTTGGAGGAATGAAATTCCCCCAAAAAGCATGTACAAAGGGGTCGTAATAGGAACACCCTGCGGAAAGGTGGTGCGATGTTGCTTCCACCACGTCCCCGCTTGTCCCTCAAGTTGATGGGCTGCATACTCCGCCTTCAGTTCTTCTGTTAACCTTTGAAGATGAAATTTATCTTCCATGGTGTTGAGCCATTCACCTGCTTCAAGCGGTTCAGGAGCATCTTCAAATACAGGAGGTTTAGTGTCCTGAAAATCCTTGAAGCTGCTGTATTGGTTTTGCTGAGGACCCTGACGAACATCACGGGCCAAACTTTCACGAAGAAGCTGCTCCAGATTGTGTTGGCTGCCCAAGAATTGAGCAAACAGCTGCTCCGCATTGGTCAGAGGTAGGGGTGGTACACCACGTGCAGTGTTATCGGCACCCTCTTCAGCACCACCACTACCATTACCACCTGAACCACTACGGGTAACCGGCATCTGCATATTTCAGCAATAAGTACTTATTAGGTGAATGTTTTCATATGAGAGGTGAATGTAAAAATTATGCCAAACTGAATTTATCGAGGAGAATAAATTTGCACAATAAATAAAGGCACAATAATTCCAATTTTCACATCACAACATCACTAATAATATTACTTCGAGCCATCGCAAAGCGTCTTACAACATCCACATTTTGCCAGCATACACACACTGGACTTTTGAAGGTGTACGAATATCGCCACATCAAACACCATGTTCTAACATTACATCAAAGTCTTAATAGCGTGCAAAAGGGTTACATGGCCACCCGACAGGAACGCAAAAGAACAACTAGAGACTAGCGATCATCAACAAGGCTACTCTCCATTGTTGCTACTCTCACTAGAAGCACCGTCCAAAGCCTTCCTAGCTGTTGCTAAGGCTGCCCTCAGCTGATGGATCTCCTCCTGCTTCCTGTACACCTCCTCATGAAGACTAGCATTGTAAGAACGAACACCCTCCACTTCCTCCAGCACCTGCTGCTGACAGATGCTAAGACGACAAAGCTCGGACCAGGCTTCATCCCTAGCCTGAGCCATCTTCTGGCTCTCCTGAACAACCTTGTCTCGATGCTGAGACACACGGGCTACCTCCTCCTGTGAGCGCTGAAGCTCATGTGTCAACTCACGCTTCTCCTTGCGTGCATCAGCTCGAGCCTCCTTGAACTCCTCACTCAGACGAAGTGCCTTAGTCTCCATGTTGACATAGGCCCTCATCACTGCAAACATAGCACTCATGGCAGGCGTGCCGCTGCCCCGCGCCTCCTCAGGAGCTGCCTCTAATGGTTTTCCCTTAGCATGTGGCCACCTAGAAAGGCGATTAGCAAAGGGAAACACACCACGAAAAGCCTGGGCAAGCTGGTGTGGGATCTCCTCCATTAGGTGCTCCACCACATCAAAAGTTGCAAACGTGGCACCCGTCTTGGCAGTCCTGCCTGCACCAAAACAGTGCCACCCAACCCAGTGGGGGTCGCCGCCCAAAGGTGGGACAACTACCTCCACCCGAGCCTCTCCATAGTTCACCACGTTATCCTTGTCCCAGTAGTAGTGAGGCTCCATGCCCACCGTGTACCCAGCGTTGGAGAGAATCCTCCAAAGAAGGCTAGGCATTGCGTGCTCCTCAAGAAAAGTGTCCACCTCCCTTGGCACCGACTCACGGACAGCCAAAGGACCACGGAGCACTCCTCTTCCAGTGTACTTGCGAGCAGTCTGCTTGGTTCTCGGCATCTGTCCAAAAGTGGTATATCCTATGAGTTTATAATTTTAAAGAAATGAGATAATTTATTTATATGGGAAGGAACCATGAAATGTATGAATGATCAATTTTAACCATGGTGCATGCACGTTACATACGTCCTCATAAACTAATAATCTAACGTGCTATGCGGTGGCATATATCGTTCTCTCATTTATACGTAACTACTTCGTTCTACCGTTCACGCGGTTAGTGTACCTGCAGAAAATTTATTTCAGCCCATATCCCATATGAATGTAATTCGACGTAAAAATTCACGCACCTTCCGGACAAGGTGAAAACACTGATTACTTAGTACCCCAACAAGTCGCTCAGAAGATGACACCGCCAGAAGACGGTCCCAACATAGGATACCTTCATATAAACATGTGTGCAACATGTGAATAATCCGGCATCAATAAGCGCTCCCCTAGACTGGCATTGCATCCAATCATGCTCTCACAACTCACACTTACCAGGGCGTAGAGGCAATTTGATCCATACATTACCACTCAAGTGAATGGCACCCATACGACTCCGTCATTGTATAGGCAACGACAACAGAAAATATGATGTAATTCCCCAAGTCAGTACTTAATTAAGCCACCTGAATTCCTATTGGGCATAAGGATATGACTACTAGCACACTCTAAATTTTTGAAACCATAGATTTGAACACTTATGTATAGCTATATATTTTATAAATACTTTTCGCAAACAAAAACTCTTTTATTTTAAATACTTGTGAAAAATAACGCTAAACCTTGCTCCGATGCCAGCTGTCACAGAACCGACCAATTTATTAGAGCACAAGCACGTAATTCACCATTAAGATAGCAAACTACATGATTGAGACCTAATAAACCCGGTAGTCATCCTGAAATCTCGAAGGATTTCAAACTTTTCGGCATAGCCAAGATCGTAATAAGTTTAGCCATCACCATTCATAGCATACATAGTTGCACATAGTTTTACACATCGGAGTACGAATAAAGTTATTACAATCCAAGTTCGAATTTGAAATAGCAGAAGCCATTTAGTTCAAATCCACACACACACTTAGTTCAAATACAGTGCCAGGTCCTCAGTCAATATCCAGCAAAAGCATAAGGTAGAGTAGAGTGACCATGTCCAAGGTCTAGTCATCGCCCATAGCGGGATAGAAACAGTGCTGACAGTAGCCATAAAACATCTCACCATCTGCAACAGCATGGAAAATAAAACTCTAAGTATGAGAATGTACTCAGCTAGACTTACCCGTCATAAACTAAAAATAAATTGACTCCAAGGAGTATGCAAGGCTATATAAGTGGAATATCTGACTCATTTGTTTGTGAAAACTTGCATTAAAGAAATATTTATTATATTCTTCTATCATTGTATTTTAGCTGGATTAACCTTATCATGTTAGATTAGCACCTGTACTAAACAAGCATGGTGATAATTATTCAACAAGAATAGTAACCAATTCCGGTTGAGTGCCTTTCAACATCACGGCTCAACCATCTCATCTCTTTGTTCAAGTTATTACTACGATGCCGCTGCTCGAGTCAAGTGTTCACTGTCCAGGAACAATGGCGATTATAATCGATTACTAACCAGCTGGTGGGTATTCCTCACACAAACCACACTCACCTGCTAAAGTGAGCTACAGATCACCAAAAATTCAATTCGGAAAATCGCGGGATCAACAGGTACCATCGTATCCGGGAACTGCCCGGCTGCCTTATTCAGGCGACCCTGACCTCAGACTTACTGTCCGCGTAACCCGTGGTCCCCCATCTTCTCCAATACGATGCATACAACAGGTCGACTCCCAGTCTAAACCAAACCTAGGCTTTGTGGTCGGAACGACTTATCCTTCCAGCTAAATATGAGGCATGCGTTCAATATGACTTGAGGACGTACAATGGACGGGGTCCTAGTTCGGCATAGACGGGATAACCTCACCGAACCTCCAGTTCAGTCCCAACACCAATCCTGCCCGGTCTCGATTTATTATCTCCACATGGTTATCCAAGATAACAATGTATTCAACCATTCCGAGTCACCATCTATAACTCACGGATGACAGGAAATCACCCAACTTCTACCGATCTAGTTAAGTAAGGCTAAGCAGATAATCACACCTGAACCTAACAGGGTAGAATTATATCAAGTGGGCAAGGAATATAAGTAATGCAACAATGGTATAAAACAACGCCTATAACTTAATGCATCAAACAAGTAAAGGACTCAAATTAGATATTTTAGCAAACCACAGGGAGAATGCTCCGGGGCTTGTCTTTCAGGAAAGAGCTTGGCTGATGGTCGGGACACTCGGAAAGATCAACCTCGGGATCCTCTTCTGCTGCTATCTCCTGTACCAAGGCTTCCTGCTGGCCTTCCTCTCCTTGTACTCCGGGAACTACCGTTTTGAGCTCTGACGATCCTGTATGATGCATGGTGCGTATGAATACCATGAATATATAGTAAATACAAAGGTACATGCTGATGGTGAATGAATGCTCAGTTAAAGATAATGGACATGATTTTAAAATATGTATGATAAGCACATGTCATCTGCATTCTCTTCTACAATAAATCGTATACAAGCATCATAATACATTTTACTTACACACTAAAAGGAATTATAAATGACAAATATTTTGCACACTACCCTCTACTGAACCAAAAGCAATAAAAGATTACACACATCACAAACATCAGAAAAAGCATTATTATTATTAACATGAAATAATAACTTAAAACACTATTAAGACATATAAATAAATCAGGACATAACTGCAATACAACTTTAAACTATCTAAAAAATTATGTAAAAATTACAGAAGCTTAAGCATGCTTAATATAGACTACCATAAAAATTTTAAATCAAAATAGTAAGTACTTTATCCTACACAAAAATGACAAGGCAGCACAATTTAATGGACATAAAATACTTTATACATAGAAAAGTGTCAAACAACAGATCTTAGAATATTCTTAGCTATAGATTAGCATAAAACATCCTCCAAAAAGTTTCATGCATAAATCACTTACATATTATTTATTATGAATTATTTATCATCTAATTAAAATAAGCACCATAATTAAACAGGGCATGCATAGCCTTTTAATATTTTTCACAGATAGAGCATGACATAAGAAGACTAACAAATTTGGATTCATATTTTTCTGAGCAACAGAGAATTACTTATGCATTTTCAAAGATAAAGGCATTTAATAGGGATAAATAAATCTATACAGAAAAGTATCAGAAAAATCCTATTTCATATTTTTCATGCATAGATCTACTCATAAGAAAAATACTACAACTTGAACCAACTCATTTGGACTAAAAATGAGCTAGATATGAGTTTAGGAAGATTTAACCAAAATCTGGAAAATAAATTCTTTAATTCGAAATAGAAAACAGTTTTGCACCAAGAACCCTGGACTTTTCAGTAATTAACCGAGCCCTATCATGAAACTCTCTGTGTCTGGCCGTTTTGCACTTAAGTCCAAAAAAGAACATAAATGATGCACGTGGTCCACACCGCAGGGGGAGGTCGCCGGTGGTCGGCAATCTCGCCGGTGGCGAGGTCACCGGCCGAACTATGGCCACCACTAGACTCAACTCATCGACGCGAACCCGTTGGTGTACAAGATGCAAGCTATCATGGAGGAAAATGGCGGCAGCAATGAACGGCGCTGAGCGGCGGCTCTGCATGTCGGCGGTTCGACGGCTGCCGGCCAAATCCGACCGAAACGAGGCTCACGAGCTACCCTACGAGCTAAGGGAAACCTAGGCGACTCGATTACGATAGAACAAGAAAGGATTGGTTGACTGGAGTGACCTCCGTGCGAGCGGCCGACGAGCGGCGGCGCGACCCGCGACGGCGGTCGGCCAATATCCGACGAACACAAACCCTAATCGATCCCATTAACTACAGCAACCTGTTCTACTCATGCAGGAGACCACGACGCACAAGATAAAGGAGGGAGAAAGGAAAGGCTGGCCATGGTGAACCGCGTGACGGTCGGGGCGGCTATGGCCGGCGAAGGGGGAAACGGTCGATTCGACCTCTACCTTGGGTCTCGAGGGCAGGGAACGTGCGCAGGGTGTCTCTCACACCACGGCGGAGCTGTACGCGTGACCTAGGAAGAAAATGACAGGGCTAGGCACAGCGGTGGCGGTGCGAGCTCGGGGCGGCGGCAATACGGCTTTCGAGCTCGCTCGAGCTCTGGCGAAGGAAAATGAGGCAAGGAGGGGGTGTCTGGTGGTGGTGGGTGGAGAGTGAAGGCGAGAGACGCTGTCGGGACGCATTGAAGCGGCCACTAGCCTCGGACAGCCGGGCCATGGCGTCGGGGCGCGCCGAGCGCGTGGCGTGCATGTGGGGCCGGCCAAGGGCGCGTGAGCGGCAGTGGGGTCTGGTCAGACGCGGAGCAGGACCGGCGTGCGGCGCACGGGTGCGCGGGGCGAACAGCAGACACCGGCGAACGCCCGGCGTACGGCTGCCACGCGGCCGGCGTCGGCACGGACACCGTCGGCGCGAGGAAGAAGAAGAGAGGGAAGAAGGAGGCCGACAGGTGGGTCCCACTGCGCCAAGATTCGTGTAGAACTTGATTAACTCCATATTTTCCAAAATAATCCGAATTTGAAGAAACTTGTAAAAGATGAAATGTTGCTCTCAATGAGTAGAACATTTCACTTTTAAACATCAAAGCCTAATTCTATCTAGAATTTGAAATTCAAAAATGGGGATTTAAAATCCTTTTAAAATTAAAAGAAAAGCATTTTTATAAACTGTTTTTGATATTTTTAACCACTTCCAAGCCTTTTCATGAAATGACCCAAAAATAAGTTTTGCTCCAAATAATTTTCTCTACAAACTTCATTTAACACTCAACCCCAAACAAGCAACCTATCACATAGCTCTAGTTCAAATCAAAGCAAACACATTTTTCATTTTTTCATTTCATGTAAACAATGACTATGCAAAGAGATGACTATGCTCATGATATGCAAGATAATGCATGCTTAACACCATGGGTGTTAAATGAGTCCCTACCGGGCCGGTGTCAAAGTACTATCATGAATCTCCAAAGTAGTACTCCTCACATAATCACATGGTCTTATTAAACTGCAAGGCAAGTTAATTAGTTTGTAAAACACAAACATGATGTCATGATTTGAGCTAGAAGTAACTATTGTGCTTGCTTGATGTTGGTTGTTGCTTGTTGTCCTGGACTGCCCAGGCAGAAAGGGACCAACAATATAATACTACGACAATGTACCTGCAATGCACAGCAGCACAGAACAATGTGATCAAATAAGCAAGTAAACAGCTCGTCACATTTTAACCACTGCTAGCTAGCTAGTGTGCGTGGTTGGCTGTCTAGCTACTTGATTGTGTGTACAACATCTACATAAATATCGATGATCACATATGGAGCGAGACCGGCAGTTTTTTGTTTTTCTACGTACATGTTGTGCATGCTGCGTACCAACCTAGCTAACTGGATCGGTGTCCGTTTCTGCTTTCTTCTCCAACTCCAACTGATCGATCATTATTGCAATGGCCCAGAAGCAAGTTTATATATATAGCTAGCAGATGGAACAAGCAAACAGAAGTAAAGCAAGTAACCTGCTTGTAGATTGATTAGCCTTAGTTATGTTGACTGATCCGTACGACACTGCATATTCATGTGTTTATATACTCCCTTAGAAAAGGATGCAATTCTAGTATAAAACTCTAAACTAGAATTGCATATATAAATGAATGCAATCATGCATGAGCTGATCGATTTATTGGACAGATGACATGGGATAGATGGTGGTGTCCGGATCCGATCCATTGACCATATCCAGCATGCTACAGAGCGTACGTGCAAATTATATTATCCCTCATCTTATATCTGAATATATAGCAGAGTATCCATCATATATATCATCGTCTATGGGCCAGGTATGATCGGTCAGTTTGATCCCTTGATGGGGCTACTTATAAACGTAGTGCCAAACAACTCATCATCAGGATTCAGGAAAATACAAATATAAATGGATGGCCCCGCGCGTCGTACGTGCCATCCAATTGGCATGCAGAATTACAACTTTATATATGTATATATATATTTTTTTTTGCCAAATTGTTCAGCTTGGTTACGACGCTTCAGGGGTGCTGCTCTTGCAATTGATTCGTTCTGATTATAATCTTGGAAGGATCGAGTGATGTTTACGCATGCACTAGTTATCATGCATGCACGGTCGCTAGCTCATCGTGCATTGAATCATTAATCACATGATGATGTTTCCATCGTTTTGTCGTTCTCACGTTAGGACACTCCTAACCAACATTATTAGGGTGTCCACTCTAAGAGCAAGGCCAGTAACACAATCTACGGTCTGTATGAATCTTACTTATTGTCCATCTCAGTCCATCCATAATTAGCTCTTCACTATTAATATATACTCACTTTCTTCTCTCACATATGATCGATTTTTTGCTTTTGTTTTTCATTTTTGCACGAGTTTTATGTGAGCTTACAACGCGCTTTTATTCTCTATCCTCTTCTCTTTTTGGATTTTTTTAATTTAATCCTTTTTTAATCAATATTTTAAAAATATTCCTGTTTCAAACTTATTTTCACCCTGCACCCTTTTTGTCACGCCAAATGATTTGCCGCGACAAATGCATGTGGTCGCGCCAAATGTTTTGGCGCGACTACTTTTCCACCGTGGCATGGTCGTTGACCGGATGGTTGTGTGTAAAGTAGTAAGACCCCACCTCGTCGAGCCAAATCATTTGGCGCGACGAGGGAATTAGGGTTCGGTTGCCGGCTCGGCCCATAATCATTCACTCACTCACTCCCCGACCACCCCCTCCCGCGCCCCCACCGCTCGCCGCCCCCCGGAACGCTGCCGCCGCCGTCGATCCACCCCGGCGGCCTCCATCTCCGCCGCCTGGGGGCCCCCCCACCTCAACCGCGCCTCCCCATCTCTCCTTGCCTCCATCTCCGCCACCTTGGGAGGCCCCGCCGGCGGCTACCCCACCGCTCGGCCGCCCGCCCGGAACGCCGCCACCGCCGTCGATCCATCCCGACGGCCTCCATCTCTGCCGCCTGGGGCCTCCCACCTCGCCCGCGCCTCCCCACTCCTCCGCGCCGCCAACTTTGCCGCCTTGGGAGGCCCCGCCGGCGGCTACAAATCCGGGCGCAGGGGGCCCTCCTCCGCTCGGGCAGGGCCGGCGCCGCCGCCGCCGTGGCTGTCGCGGTGCCCTGGTCCTCCCCCACCTCCACCTGCAATTAGAAGTTAGCTATAGCAAGGTGAACCTCCCTCTCCTCCCCCTCTCTATTTCTTGTGATGTAAAGTCTATGGCTAGTAAGTTCGAATTTGTGAGTGTTTGAATCGTATGGTGATGCAATGTGATGCGTACAGTCGATTCATGTTTTAGTTGACCTATGAATTTGCCCTAAACTACGTGTTGCATGTACATACTTACTTGACACATGGATGATTTAGTTGAGGTGGTTTGGTGGAGGTAGATAGTTTTGTAAGCTATATTATGGGATGTGAATGAATATGATTTGGTTACTAGATGTGACTGATTTTGCTTTGGTGGATATACCTATTTTGTCATGGTATAGTAGTTGTTCATATTTCTCAGGTTCTTTATGCAAGGATGATGTATATTGGTTTAATATGTTTGATCTATTTTGGTAGATTATAAGTAATGTCATTTTCGTTCATATTTTGTAGATGGAACGGTTAGTTTGTTTCTACTATGGTGGCATAGTGAAAGATGATGGTCAGTTTGAATGCATGAAAAAACAAGTAGAGTTCTTCAGTGGACCCCCACATTTGCTGATTTGCTTACCAAGTGTGGTGAGAAGTTTGGGTGGCCACTAAGTGTTAGAGCAAGATTTGACTGTGGGAAGGAACGATCACATTATGTCATGATGCCACTCTCTTGTGAGAAAGATTGGAAGGACGACGTAGATGTTGTGAAGAGTAGCAACGTTAGGTGCTTGGAAGTTGTGGTGGAGAAGGGATGTAGTCATTCTTATGTGCCTGTGGATGATAGTGTTGACATGGAGGCCGTTGAGAACCTAACCCAAGAACAAGAGTTGCAAGGAACTCGAGCTAGAGAAGTAGATATAGTTGATGACCTCAGTGCCATTGGTGATGAGTTCGATGAAGAAGGGTATTATGATGAAGATGGCATGTATGATAGTATATCGGAAGGATCGGAGGATGGTGGTGTTGATGCTGGAGAAGAGGTGGAAGGTGATGTCACCTCAAACGATGATGGTTCCGATGATTCGTCGGATAATTTGTCGGATGATTTGCTGTTGGGTGCGGAGAAACGGTGGGACCCTAGTATTGATGAAGCAATCGATAGCCGTGAGGGAGGGTTTCATGAGTCCTTACGAGCCCCAACTGACGGCTCATTGAGATTGGAGTTGAATGACGCTGAACGAAGGATGTTGCGGGCCGTCCATGTTGATGTACCTAGGGTTCCAAACTTCATGGACCTTAGTATGGTGGACGAGGCCATTTGCAACATAGGATTGTCGATGTTGGAAGATGAGGTGCCAGAAAGTGAGGATATGGAGATTAGGAAGGGGATGGTGTTTGAGACGCTTGACCATGTCAAGTTCTTTCTGTAGGACTATGTCGTGAGGGTTCACAGGCCTTACAAAGTCTAGGTGTGGTTGGGGAGTATGGGTTCGAAAGATGAGGGACAAAAAATGGAGGATTCAAAATGTTAAGCAACCTCACACATGTCGTACCAAAAAGGCAAAGAAGGCCCATCCCTAGAACATGGCCTCTTACTTGGGTGGTCGTGTTCTTGCTGTTGTTAGGGCCGACAGTGACACATCTGTTTCCTCACTGATCGAGACCATACGGGGTTTCACTGGTTACTAAGGCGTGGAGGGCAAAGCAACATGCTATACAGTTGTTGTGGGGTGACGGAAGGAGGCCTACAACCAAGTGCCTAGGATTCTAAATGCAATGAAACATTTCAATCCTGGCCTTAGATGGTATCCTCATACTGGCTGCATTGTAGATGATGTCGATGGCGTTCCCAAGACGATTCTACAGAGGGTGTTTTGGTGTTTTCCGTAGTCATGTGAGGATTTTAAGCATTGCTGGCCCTTAGTGCTTGTTGATGGCACCTTTCTTATAGGGAAGTACCGAGGGGTGTTGATGATTGCCGTTGGAGTTGACCCCGACAATCAGATTGTTCCTTTAACGTTTGCTTTGGCCGAGGGTGAGAATGATGATAGCTGGTGCTGGTTCTTGAGGCTTGTGCGGCAGAATGTCATACGTAACTGTCACAACATTTGCATGATCTCAGACCGACATCACGGTCTACTTAAAGCTGCGCGAGAGGAACTAGATGGACGGCCTCTCCTTGAGCATCGGTGGTGCATGAGGCATTTCACTGCCAACATATTGTGTCGGCAGAAGAAAAAGGAAATTGTGCAGAAGTTGAAGTCTCTTTGTGGGTGTCATACCAAAGAGAAGTTTGAAAAAACACTTGACGAGTTGGATAAGGTCCTCAATAAAAAGGCGAAGAAGTGGCTAGAAGATTATTTGCCACAGAGGGAGAAGTGGGCTCTAGCATTCGATACCGGTGGTCTTAGGTATGGCATCATGACCACCAATTCATCGAAATCGTTCAACAAATTGTTCAAAGGCATCCGTGCAGTTCCGGTGTCAGGCATTGTGGAGTACTCTTTTAGGAAGTGCAATGAATACTTTGTGAATCGATGGAACATAGCAAATTGGTCCAAAGAGAAATGGGGTCGAGCCGGTAGGAAGCACTTGGAGATGGCTGAGATGATATCTTCAAACCAATTGGGTGATGTGTATGGACCATCAAGGCTAGTATACAATGTTTTTTCTGCTGGAGTCACCACTCCGGGTGGAGAGAGGCATGGTGGCAAGAATTACAAGGTGGACCTTGAGAAGGTCGAATGCTCTTGTGGCATTCCACAATTTTATCATGCACCCTGCTCCCATGTTATCACAACATGTACATATAGGGGTATAGACCATGAAGACAACAAGTGTTCATGTCTCCCTTTTATCGCATGTCCCACACTCTCAAAGTTTGGAGTCTAGCTTCGCGCCATACCTAGATCCTACACAGTGGCCTAAGTACCTTGGGTTGGATTATGTCTCGGACCCTGATCTTTTAAAAACAAAGAAGGGTAGGTGGAAGAAAAAATGTCTCCAAGGAGAAATGGATGAAGCCAATGGTTATGGTAAAGATAGGTATGGTTCGGGAGACTTCAATGAGGCACCGGGTCAGGTGCGGTGCTCAAAATGCCACAGACCCGCTCATACAGCCACCACTCATGATAGACATATGAAGGCCCTCAAACTAGCTAGAGAACAAGCAGGTCCTAGTGGATCCCAATGGAGATAGGTACTCCATAGATCTTGTTTTTATGTTGGTCATTATTTTTTTATACATCATATTTACGTTACATTCTTAAATCTTTGAATATATATCTAACTTTGTCTTATTGTTTCATATTTGCAGGATGGCGCCCCCCCCGTAGGTGGATAAAGACCACCGAGCCCACCTGATGGCCGACCAGGGGAAGGTAAGTGAGAAATGGCTCCATACATTGTCTTTACGTTGTGTTATTGATACATTGCGCCCTCATTTTTTTATTCTTGCATTGCTTGTTTTTTGCAGGTGTTGAAACCACTTCGTGCCCGCGTTCACACGACCCTGAAGTGGGACGAGCACTACGCTCCTTACCTGGAGAGGGCTGGGTTTCTACACTTGGCTCGCGTTATCGTTGCGGGGCTTCCGGAGATGGACGGCGCTCTACTGATGACCTTAGTGGACCATTGGCGCCCGGAGACCCATGTAACATCCCAGATGTTAATAAGCAATTAAAATTATAATTAAGTGCATTATCAAGCATAATCATTGAGCATCATGGCATAAATACATTCATGTTTTAATTATGTATTTTATGTGATGCTTAGTTTTATACAGGAAATGATGATGCTTTCTGTTTACTTAAAGTTTCCTTATCATTTTATGTGACTTTGTATATTTTTAAAACAACCTAAAATTTATCTTGTTATCTTGTTCTTTGCTTAATGTTTATGTTAGGTCAACCATGATATGTCTCAACTAAAACAAGTTTACATTTATAGGTTGGTTGTGCTTTTGAAATGATGAGTTGGTTGATAATTCAAAAACTACTTTCAAAATCCTATTTTACCCCTCTTTCTATATTTAAAAATCTATAAAGAATTTTGATACACTCTCAAAATATGTTTTGTAGATCTTGACAAGAGCTACAATATTGGTATTCAAATTTTTTCATGTTTCCAAAAAGAATTTCAAATGAATTTGAAAATATAGTTTACCAGCATTTGTCCCCCTTTTATTTCAAATCCATATTTCAAAAATTATGCATTATTTGGAAAAACTTTATATACTAAAAATATTTGGTTTGAAAATTTGAACATTCCATAGTTTTGAAGATTTTCAAGTTCTATTGAAAAATCAAAAGTAATTTCAAATATTTGTTTCTAGGGTTTTGTTTCTCTTTTGAATTTGAATTCATATTTCAAAAACTATGCAGAATTGGAAAATGTTTGTTAAATGAAAAATGTAGCTCTTGAAAAGTTATGCAAATGATATTTTTGGAGATTTTCAAGTTCCTATATATTTTTGGGAGTAATTTGCAAAATTCAGTATGACCTCAGCTTCTACAGTAGACGATGACGTCACCTTCGTCCTTCTCATCTCACTGTCGCCGGCGCTGTGCTGGCTGCGCCGTGCCTTCTCATGCCTAATCACATGGCCACACCGGCGAAGCTCCTTTTGTGCCCGTGTTCGCCTCCTCTTCTTTAAAAACGCCACCACCGGCCACCTTTCCTCCTCTTTTTTTTCTTCTCTGCAGACGCCGACGAGCTCCGCGTGCCGGAGTACCTCGCCGTCTCTGCTCCTCCCCCGACCAAATTGGTCCCACAGCCACGATCGCAGCTCTTTTGTGCTTCCACCAAGCCTAGCCGTGCAGCCTCACGTCACGGGAATCGCCTCACCGCGGTCATCCTCTCTGTTGCCGGTCAGTACGCCGTTGCGAGCCTCGCCACCGCTGGCAGCCCTCGTCGTCGCTCATTTTTTTCATCGTCTTCACAGCTGTGTTCGCCATTCCTTACTACTGCTCATGCTCTTGCTAGTTTGCTCTTCGGTGTCCAGGTAGCGTGAGAACGCTGACCTTGCCGCCGGAATCCGCCACCGCTGTCCCTGCACCCGACGTCCTTCTGTCTCCGCTGTGTCCGCATCATCACCTTCGCGCGCATAACGGTCTGGGTGAGCCCCTGGTTGCGTCCATGCTCTTGGCCTCGTCTTTGTCATGCCATAGCTGTCGGTCTTCACGTTTGCCGCCGGTTCGTGCCGCTAGCTCACGCGGCCACTCCTCCTCGAATCGCCTTGGGCCGAACTAGGACCACCATAGAGTTCGACTCATCACCATGGTGTTCTTCCATCACTCCCTAGCCGCCGAAGAGCACCCCATCATCGGAAACCGCGAGTCCCAGCGAGCTCCTCTGTCCAAATCACATGAAGGACCTCATGCTTGAATTTGACAAAAGGCAGGGGCCTAAGTGCACAGATACAGACCTAGGTGAATAGTACCCCGAGGATGAACCAAATTTTATTGTGCTCCTTAAGATGCCTAGTTTTTATTAAAAATATTAGTTATATTATGTTTATTAGTAAAATAATTAGTTATGTTTTATGCCTTTATTTAATACTAGAAAAGAAGGAAATTCATATCTCATGCTTTGTAACTCCTTTTGACTTAAAATTTTTATGACATGTTTTTGATGTCATGTTTGTGCTTTGGTAAAAATATTTGTGGTAATTGGATGCTATATGCTTTATCTTTTGATTTATCTTGTTTATTGCTAATTAAATGGTTTATAATTGTGATAAAAATACATAAATAGAAAATGTGGTTCCTTTACCTTTGTATGATGCTGCTATGTCATGTTAATATCTAATATGGCTATATGATTTTAGAATATGTGAAGTTTTATATTTATCTTATGTAATGCTTTTAAAATAGTTTATAATTAGTTAGTTAATTAATCTTGATATGCTTTCACCAATGCATTGCCGTGCATCATGTCATACATTCTATCATGCTAAAGCATGCATCATTCTACTTTGTGTAGTTTCGAGAATGAGTTGGATCGTGGTATATTTTAGAAAGTACCATTCAAAATGGAGACGTGGATCCATGATGTTGGTGTCATCCATCCCTGGAGCTGGTGTCAAGAGTAACACCTGTGATCCTGACGAGAACTAACCACCGCTGCAACCAAGGCAAGCCCTGGATGCATTCAAACCCTTCCTTGATTTTATAAAAGTTTTATCACTTCAGTTATGAAATATTGCATTAAGTAATTGGAGTTGAGTGAAAACCTACCAATTGTATTGCCTATCTACTACCTTATTCCGTGTTACCTGTTATTTGAAAAATGCATTGTAATGCTTAGCCCTGCTTAATTAGCTAGGTTTTCAAAAAGTAAAAGAATAAAAAAGATGAGGATGGCTTTATCTGTGAAATCATGATGATAGTTAATAAATCGAGTCCAGACGGATAACTTGCATTGGGAAAGGAGTCCCTCTGTAGTGTTTTCATCTGTTGATGCCCTAGGTCCCGTCCGATGGTGAACTGGTGATATCGAGAAATTAGAAAATCCATATGCATGAAGTGATATACTGAGGGTTGGAGCCTAGGTATATCATGGAGTGATATATAGTGGGCCAGAGTCCCCACATATATCATAGTGTGGTATACTGTGGGTTTAAGTTCCCACGTATATCGGTACTCTAGGTCAAAGTGCTCACGTGTATCATGTGGTGATATATGGCTGCAGTTGTTATCCTAATATATCTGTGATCTGGTATGCATCAGAGTCTCCGATATCCCAGTGATCTAGGTCCCAGCTAGGTATAAAAATGGATTCGAATCGCCATTGCTTCTCTGAGAATAAGACTCGATCGGTGTTCATCATCGTAGTAACAACTTGAATGATGATAAGGTATCAAAATGAAGTTGGTTGGTAATCTTGAGCTAGAGCAAAACAACTTTACTTTCTGTTATATCTAATGATGAGTTAAACTTTGATCCACAAGAGCTTTTCTGCAAAAAGTCCTTGCTTCTGCAAGCCTTACCTTGTCCCTCTGGCCTGCATTTCTGAGTCTTCCCGCCTCTTTTTCGTCGGGTCAGTCTTGTTGAGTAATTTTATACTCAATGTTTGTTTAACCCCTATTGCAGGTGCTGACTGGTGTTGCTAATCAGTTCATGTCGGTGGGCTCGATGTGATCTGGTTGTCCTCTCCCGACTTAGGTTCTCTACCTAAGTTGTCTTCTGTAGTTCTACTCTGCTTCCGCAATTGAAGGTAAGTTTATAAAAGATAACTTATTTATAATTTGTAAATTTACTTTTATCTTTTCTTTGCACTCTGATTCTTATTTTGTAACAAATGTTGTAATGTTGCAGCTACTCCTTTGTTGATCCTGGTATGAGTATAAAATGTGGTTTAATCGGGGTCCTTTCAGGGCACCCGATAGGGCTTTCTAGGTTGTATGGAACACATGCATGGCTGTCAGAGGTCTTGGGGACAATGATAGGTGTGTGTGGGCCATATAATTTAGGAGGTTCTGCCACAACCCACACCTTCCACCTACCCTACGGAGAGATGGCACCACTCCTACAGGATGTGAGCTACATCCTGGGGCTTCGTGTTAGCGGTATACCAATGTGTGGCGACGTCGACACTCAGAACTGGAGGGAGATGGTGGAACAATTCATCAGCATTCCTCGAGAAGCCCCTTTTGCAGATCAGAAGGATAGGAGGACCTCTGATGTGAGGTCAAAGTGGCTGAAAGACAACTTCAACGAGGAGCTTCCAAATCTGGCAGACCCTGCCATCGTCGAGAGGCACGCACGCATGTGGCTGTGGCACATGTTGGCGTCCTTTCTACTGCCAGATGCTTCAGACAACACCGTCTCCTGGATGGTGGGAGACCATCGCACTCTACAGCTAGGGTTCTGCCACCCTCGCATGGTTGTATCGGCAGCTATGTGAGGGATGTACGAGGGTGAGCTACTGGAGCAACCTCGGTGGTTGTTGTTACTTACTTCAGATTTGGATCTAGCTGCGCATCCCCATTGGGAAACCACATAGAGTACCAGTTCATGTAAGTATTCAACTTCAAATACATGGTCTATTTACTCTTCAATTACATGGTCTCAGCTTATTTCTCCCATCGTTGTTTGATTTGCAGGAATGGCCTCACGCAGATTCAAGGCCCCCAGTGTGCTACCTTTGGAGCCAAACGCAGTTAGTGCTGGGCAATGCAGAACATTGGTATGCTGAGTACTCCAACAATTTGGATGTACTCACTCCAGGCACGGTAAGTTGTATGAAATTGTGTGTTGTTGCCATGTCATTGCATAATAAGGATGTTTGACTAACTATAAAATTTTTGAAAAATGTTCAGGTTGAATGGACACCATATGAAAGCTACGACATCCGCACATTAGGCGTTCCTGCTCAAGTTCAAGCCGACAGGATGATCTAGAGATCAAACACACCCCTCATCTTCTACTATGTGATGGAGCACCACCAGCCCCGAAGACGCTGCAAGCAATTTGGCCGCAAACAGGATTGGCCGCTCTTAGGCTACAAGCATACAACTCGAGCGTTGCATGAGTAAGCAACTACATGGTCAATTATGCCTCGCTTGTTCATGAATGCGATGTAATCTTAATTGTTGTGTTTTGGCTCATCGCAGGACATCGAGGAAGAAAAGGTTTGGTGGCAATGCAAACTGGTTGCAAATACATGAGGCATATGTGCTTCAATGGATGAACAAAGAGATGGTGGATCTGGATGATGGGGCAGCTTCAACTGTGAACCAGTACCGTGACTACCTCATCTACCTTCACAAAGCGACAAGAGTCCATGTGAGACCGCCAGCTTCAAGCATTCCAATCGTCGAGCAAGGGAGCGATGAAGAAGATCCCTACGATGTAATCACAAGGAGGGGCGTACAGCCGGAGAGGGCTCCAATAGAGAACTACATGGTAATAAATCCCTTTGACACATCTCTTTAGACTTGGAGTTCTAAAATGACAAACCTCCAATGATGCTAGATATTATCTTGGCCAAGCTGGGGGCCGGGAAGGCACGGGACTTCAAGAGTTTGCAGAGGTACAACTTCAAGTATTTTACCCATTTTTAATTCTCATAATGATTCACTTTCTTACTGTTTGTCATTACATGTTTGTAGAAAGTGTTGAAGTACTGTCGGCGAATGGCACGAAAGATGAGCTGCCTAAAAGCGGACGATGTGCAGCGCAACTATGGACTTGAGGCAGCAGGACCATCCGCACCGGCTCAGCAAGTTGGAGGTAGCTCCCGTTCTAGACCGCCGCCGGGCACTTACGCTCAAGCCTCAAGTTCAAGTGATGACGACAATGGGGATGAAGGTGATGAGCAGGAGGAATTGGCGGGTTCCCAACTCTGGGATGCTCCACATGGAACACAAACTCAGGTGCGTAGTAGCAAAAAGACTTCAACATAGTCAAATTGTAGTTCTCTAATAGCACATAAACATAGTCAAATTTTAGCTCTCTAATGGCACAAATCCAATTGACATGTTTAGGAATCTCCACCGCCAAGGCGGAACCCTACGCGACGTCGTGACCGATCCGAGGTGGGAAGTGCAAATCTGCAACCCACAAATCCTGGCCGGGAGCGTCGTAGGAAGAAACCATACACGCCAAGCAGCAATCGCCGCTGCCATTGAAGGGTTTAGGGTTTGTGCAACAATTGTGAACTTTATGTTTGTGATGGAGTTTGTGTTTGTCATAAGCTTGAACTTCGTGTTTGTGATGAACTACATGTTTGTGATGGACTAAAAACTATGTGTATGTGATGGACTAAAACCTATGTGTATGTGATGGAGATCTGTGAATTTTTGTGATATTATAATTTTTACCATTTTCTATGACAATTGCTATGAAAAACATGTGGTTTTTGGCGTGACCGGTCGCGCCAAACCATTTGGCGTGTCAACTGTGTCATCGCACCAAACCATTTGGCGCGACGCAGTTGCTCCAAATGTTTGTTTTACCCAGTGCCGGCAAGGCTTTTTGGGAAACACCTGTCACACCAAATCATTTGGTGCGACTTGTATTTTTTTGACTAAAAACTGAATTTTCACCAACTTTTTAGCTTCGACGGGCCCGTCGCACCAAATGGTTTGGCACGACCGAGATTGGTAGCGCCAAGTGTTTTGGTGTGACTAGCTCTTTATTTTATTTTGTTTAATACTAAACCTCACATAAGACTAGCATGCTTCTTTTAATCTTGGGCTATTTTTGACAACACTAAAAAATGGGCTATTTTCGACAACAATGCTTTGTGATCATGGGCTTGTAAGACTTATTGGTGGATGCTTGGTGATGTGTTATGTTTTAATTTTTGAGTGTTTTCGATTGTTTTAATTATTAGCCCATGATCACCCTCAAATAACAAGTTCTTACAACACAAAGTCGCTGAGACAAGGGTTCTTACACAACACTAGTTCCAATAGTTCTTACAAGACAAGGTCGCAGTGACATGAACGGCACAAGAGTTCGAGCCACCACAACGGGGTAGTTCAAAGCAACGTCAAAAGCACCTGGGTGCCAAACCAACTGGTGCCTCCAAAATGTGTGATCCAGCACATCCCACAACTAGTACGGGCGGGGTGGGCTCCATAAGGATCCATGATCAGAATAATAGTCTTCATCTTCCCACTCCTTGCGGTCGGGGTCGTAAGCGAATTCCCAAATTTCTTCATCGCTCTCCAAGGGATCCTCCTTACAGGCCATGGATAGGCCAGCTTTAGGGGCGGGAGATGTCCATCGTTCGGTGGTGAATCGTCGAGAACTAGGGAAATAGAACGATTGTTAGTGGAAACCAATCCAATATGAACAAGTACAAAATGTAACTTTGTGAAAAAGTTTGACCACTCACACAACTTACGACATAGGTAGCTTGGGATTTCCTTTGGGCTTCCCCCGTGCTTGACACGCCAACGGTTATCAGCCTTCATCTGTCGCCTCTCCACGGCGCGGCTGTTACTAACGCGATCCTTCGACATTTAGTCGTACCGTTCCTTGTTCCGGCGCCAAAATCTAATTTTCTCCTCCTCATCAATAGGTGTCCACAACTTCACCCCTTGTTCTTTGGACACCCGCTCCATGTCCCTTCCAACATCATTCCATGTCTCCCAGTGACATCTTATTACGTGGTTTTTGAACCGGCATTTGTTCCTAGTAGCAATAAGCTTTAGTTCCTTCACCTTCTTCAAGTTGGGAGTACGGACACCTTCTATCTTGAGTTCCTCCATTAGTAGTCCACGACCCGGGAAATCCTCCCAGTCACATGTTTTACCAGCCTAAATAAATAGAAATCAAAGATCAAACATAATCAGTTCCTATGTTCAACGAATAAAATGAAGAGGTTAAGTATATGTACTCACATGGAACTCATTGGGCCCTCCATAAGCATTGCCACAGTAGTGGCCATAGCCTAGCTCGGAGGGAACAACTCCTTCACGAGCCTTGATGCCACACTTGCACTTGATGTCTGGCAACTTCAAGCACGGCCATGGCTTCACGCCAGTTGCAAACTCTTGAATCTCCGTCGGAGTAGGCCACTTTGGTTTAGGTCCATAGTCGCACTTGTGAAAGTCACACATTGGGAACCCTTCCTACAAATCAAAATGTCACAAACAAAGTGTTATAGTGTCATCAAAGCAAATGACGTAGGAAAATGGGATAATAATCCAATGAACACTTACAAAAGAAGATTGACAACGGAAGAAGGGTTCAAACATTCCCTCCTTGCCTGGTTTTTGGAGAAAAGCAGGTTGGCCGCAATGGCATGTAGGAGGATTTTTCTTTACGGTCCAAAGAGGCAAAAAGCTTCTCAAGAGCGTTCATCCGAGGAGGATCGTCCGGTGGAGCCACCCACCGAACAAACTGAGAGAGTGGAAAACTCTTCCAAGGGTCGTAGCGAAAGTACATGATGCGCCGATCCCACTTGTCATGACCATCGATCCACCTGTAGAAGTCGCATCCTTGCCCGGGGCCTTTTCGACGTGGACAGCAGAAAAAAGCACAACCAGATGATAGGTCATGCCTTGACTGCTTCACCCATGCCGGGAAACCACAGAAACAGTTTGGTGGTGGTTCATCCGGTGGGTGTAGGTCGCCATCATCATGGACCGGGGGATGGTGCACAAACGGATCCTCGTTGCCAACCTCCATGAAACCTATTATAGAGTAAAATATATACAAATTTAATCCACATCAATTGATAGCAAGGAAGTCTACTAACAAACCATAAAGCAAATTCATGTATACTAAAAAATTTATCCCTATTTCTAACAATACAACAATACCATTTTTAAGCAACTCCTCATGACCATTATAACCATCTTACTACACTACACATGGAACCCTAAATGACAAACTTAGAAGCAATTGAAGCAAATCCTCATGACCATTGTAACAATACAGCACTAACATTTTTCTTCCATTTCACCAAAGCCTACAACTAAATGATCCATAGTTCCAACATGTTACATCTTAATACACAAGAAACCTTAAATAGCATACTTATAAGAATTTAAAGTAACCACATAACCATAATAACAATATTACATAACTACAATATCTATACCATCCATTTTCAACAAACCCTATATATACCATCCATTTTCACCAAACCCTAGAACACATGAACATTACCATTTATCTTCCATTTCAACAAAGCATACAACAAAATCAAGCACAAATAGTATAAGAACAACAACACTAACAATCATTTCTCATCCATCCATGCTTCACAAACCCTAAATCCAAAAATGAAGCAATGTACAAAAAATTAGCAAAAATCATGCAAGCAAACCATAGATCGAGGAAGCATACCTCTAGCACTTGAAAGATTACACAAAAACCCCCTAAGCAATCTTGGTTGAAAGAGATAAATTGAAGGGGAAAAAATGAAGGAAGAGAAGGAGAAAAAGAGAGTGAGGTGGGGGGGGGGGCGCAGGAAATGAGCCTGGAGAGGAAGGAAAGGGAGAGAGTGGGCCTGGCGGTTGCATTTATACTGACAGGTCGCGCCAAATTGATTTGGCGCGACGGGGTGGGCCCCACCACTTTACACGCAGGCCGGCGGTCAACGGCTGACCACGGTGGACAACTCGTCGCGCCAAAAGATTTGGCGCGACCACGTGCATTTGTCGCGCCAAATTATTTGGCGCGACAAAAAGGGTGCAAGGTGAAAATAAGTTTGAAACAGAAATATTTTTAAAATATTAATTAAAAAAGGATTAAATTTAAAAAATCCTCTCTTTTCTCCACCTCGGCATTTAGCTCTCCTACAACCTATTATTTAGCTCTCCTAGAGTGAGATGACGATATATGGTTCAGAGAACCACGTCTACACCAGAACATCATGGAGATATACATGCCACAATCTCTAATTGAGAACGCTAATTTTTCTGTGATTATCTTCGAATTTAAACATTTAAGGGTTTTTGGACCAAAGGGATTACTTTTTTTTTGAGAAATGAACGTAAGGGATTACTTTTTTTTGAGAAATGAACGAAAGGGATTACTAGCCGCGGAGATATTGGATAGGGGGACGCGTACAAACTGGAGCTGAGATCACGATTGAGGGGCCCACAGCCTCATCGTACCGCGTAGGCCCAAATGCGACGTGGGATCCCCACTCTTATCTTCCTTTTTGCATCTTGCATTTTAATTAGTTTCGTTCGCTTTGGTTTATTATGGGGAAAGCGATGGGCCGATGAGATTAAGTGAACGTAGTGACAAGGACATACAGTGGCAGGATGGGGTCGGAGAAAAGGAGCAAACGGAAACGGAAATGCATGACGCTACATGCCCTTGCCTTTATACAAGGGTTTTTTTTTTTTTTTTTTTTTTTTTTTTTTTTTTTTTTTGCCATATGCCCTTCGTTATTGTCTTCTTGCTGGTGGTGGTGGTGGTGGTTTACCTACCAGTACCACATCGCCAGGCACCAGCTAGCGCAGCAGCAGCAAACTAGCTAAACGCGTGTAAATAAAAAGTGCAAAGCTCCGCTCTCGGCCGCCTTGTTTCGGCTTTCGACTCCTGCCGCGTTATGCTAGCTGTGTAGAAGTAACTGGCGTTGAATTCAGTCGACCATCAAACGTCCACTCTTTTTGATGCTGACAAAAACACCACTCGTGCCAAAGTTATTTTCAAAGGGCATTAAATTTATTTGGTGATCTCATGCATCCATTTGTCCTCACCGCAAACTTTTTTTCCTTTCACACCTTACCCAAAACAAAATAATACAATTCGTTTGCTATCTTATCCCCAACAAATATACATATATTATTGTAGTAGTCTCGCCTCACACTTCACCTCTAAATTCAGGATGTGTTTGGTTGTTGCTCTAACACCTAAGGGGGCCACGGGTAGTTTTCGGGTGCGGTCACACATTCATGTAAAAAATAAAAAGAATATAATCAAAACTTCATCATTTATACTCCCTCTGTCCCGTTTACATGTCGTTTAAGCCTGCTCCTAGGTGCATGCACCATCCTTTGAATCTAGACGCGCACGCATCTACATACGTGAAAGTTGCTTTGAATGTGGACGGTCAAAACGATGGCCAGAACGACCTTTAATATGGGACGGAGGTAGTACATGACATTTTTTTTCATCTCCACGAGACATGCACACCTCCTCGTATTTGATCTAGCTCCACTCACCCTTACATTGTTATACCATATCCAGGGATGGGTCGAGTTGTCGGTGAGTTTTCATGTCGCATTACCAGCTACTGCATTATTTCTCTTATTAATAACCTTATATATACAAGTGGTACTACTATATGATATGCATATATATATATATATACAACAGCCAGCCAGATTAAATTAGTTTATTAATTACTCGGTCATCAAGCTAAAATTCAACCAGATTTTCTAAATAAAAATTTATGGATAGGAGGACAGTACAGTTTCCTTCTCTTATTTTTCATTTATATTTAAATAATCCTTGTCTCTCAATCGGCATAACGGCTCCAGTTGTCGTCACTCAAATCAAATAATTTAAAGTAAACCAACAGCACCAAATACACAGCCCAACTGATGTCAGGTTCAACGTCCACGTACTAAAATGAACCAAACAAAACAAAGAGGCGAAATGGCGACAAATGCACATGGAGAGATTCCCATCTCCAAGTCACAGTTGAGGTAATAAAAAAGGAAAAGGAAAAAAAAAAACACAATGCAATGTGCAGGCAAGGACTCCACTTTGGCGTCAACTCAAAATCGTTTGTGGCAGCAACCACACGACGATCGTGCTGTGTGCTGTTCGTCATTTTTCACCGATGATGTGTCGTCTTCTGCCTTTTTTTCCATCGTCCTGCTGATCGCTTACTTTTCCTCCCTTTTTTACGCGCCTTTGTGTGGACTTTGCATGCATTCCAGTTAATTATCTGGAATCCTACGAGTACCATCTAGTACTTTTTGACACTCGCATTGCATCATTCATGCTTCTTTTTGCTCTGAAATTGACACATGCATGCATTGCAGGCCAGCCGTGTAGAGCACGAATTTAAATTTGTCTAGAATTGCAAAATTGTTATAAGGGTTTCTTTGGCTCTGCTTGAGCACCCCAACCAAAACAGGTGACATTGCCTTTACCTTCTGAACCACAAGCTAATTAAGGAAGGGCCTTCTGCATCATTTTCGTTTTCTATTTTTGCTAGCAAGTAATCTAGAATAAAAATGGTTATATTTTGACAACTAAATAAAGAAATTGTCAGAGGGTATTCTTTTTTTTTTCACAAAATCGTATTCCTAGCAATTAGAAAAGATATATGGAGCCTGTGGCTTGTGGGGGTGAAGTTTATTTCTTTCTTTTTGTTGCTTCTTTGCTAAAGAAGGTTCTAACAATGTGGGTCCAACCGGCTCCTCCTCATCAATTCCTCATTGCTTTATAACAATGGAAGTAACTTTGGCAGAATTTACAACAACATTGCTAGAGAAAAAAAAAAACTTTTGCTAAATATTTTTTTAGACAGCACATAAAGTAAGAAGTTAGAGCAAGTGCTATTTTTAGTAAGAGCTAGAGTACTTATTTTAGTAGGCCCTGGGTGTTGTGCTGCTAGGCTGTAAAATTATGACAAAATCAAACCACGGCGTTTCTGTTTCTCTCCGATCTGGTCTTCATTGCGGCGACTCTTTCTGCCATTGCCATGGCCATGGCCATGGCCATGCCAGGTGGTGATCCAGGAGACCGGGGACGCATTGGCGTGGCTCATGGCCTGTGGACTGTGGCCTCCTCCCGTTCCGTTCCGTTTTGTTCTTGACGGTGTGCTGTCAGCTCATGCAATGCAGTAGTAGTATAGACATAATTGCATTGTATGTATATCTAATAAAGATTAAAAACATTATAAAGAGACCTAATAAAGTATAGACATAATATGCATTCAGGGTAAAATATAAAAAAAAAAATTCCATGAAGGAGAGGGCCAAAGAGCAACCAGAGAAGACATCGAAACCGTTTGCAAAAGGCACAACTACTCGTTCCATTCCTGATCACGCCCTCGCACTACCTCCGTGCCGCGCCGCCGCCTTGACGCGCTTTCCTAACCCCGTCGCCGTTTTCCATATCTCCTCACCGCGCGCCGCCATATCCCCACCGTCGCCGAACCCGAGTCGGAGACGCACGCACCTCGCCCTGCCGCCGTCCGCGTCCGTACCCTGTATATAATGGACGCCGACGAGCCACCGGAGCCCGCCGTACCCGTACGCCTCCACCGTCTCCGGAGCTAGGGATTTCGCCATCCCACGCGGCAATGGGCTGCACGACCTCGCACGACGCCTTCGCCGCCGCGGTCACCTCCTCCAGCTCCCGCTCCCGCTCCCGTCCCCGGGCGCGCCGCCGCGCGTCCGCGTCCGGGTCCGGGCCCGGGCCCGGGCCCTCGCCGCCGCGGTGCGCAGGCGGAGACCCCGCCGCGCTGTGCCGCGAGCGCGTCGCGCTCATCCGCGCCGCGGCCGACCGCCGGTACGCGCTCGCCGCCGCGCACGCCGCCTACTTCCGCTCGCTCGCCGCCGTCGGCGACGCGCTGCGGAGCTTCGCGGCGTCCGCGCTCGCGCCCGCCACGCCCGACGGGTCCGCCTCGCCGGTCCTCACGCTCCCGCCGTCCCCCGCCAAGCCGCCGGTCGCCGCGGCCACCGCGTCGGCCGCCAGCCTCCCGCCGTCGCCGTCGTCCTCGTCGTCGTCCACCGTCTCGCCGCTCTCGCACTCCCTCTCCGACGACGACCTCCGTCTCCATGACCTCGACGACGACACCAGACGCGGTGGCGGGAGCGGGGAGGCGTCGACGTCGACGTCCACGTCCACGAGGTACCACCGCCACTTCATGAGGAGATCGTCCACCGTGCCCACCGTGGTGTACCAGGACCCCGACGCCCAGACCCGGTACACCACAGCCGAGGCCACCTACGGCGACGGCGACGGCTACAGCTACGGGTCGGCGTACCCCTACGGGCCCTACGGCGAGGTAATTGCGGGAGAGACGCCAGAGCCGGCGCCGAGGCAGCCTGGGCCGCCGCCGTCGCCCCCGACCGCGGAGGCCACGCCGTGGGAGTTCTTCAACCCGTTCGCGTACGACCAGTTCATGGAGGACTACGATCGAGGGAATCTGCCAACCAACGGCCCCAACTACACCGAGGCCGAGCTCAGGAGGATGGAGGGGATGCCAGAGCTTGAGCCTGAGGACGAGGCCGAGTCGGAGAGGAAGGCGGAGAAATCCAAGCCATCGACTTCCGGCGTTTCTGATCAGAACATCAAGGGGAAGGGACCAATTCAAGGCAATGCTACTTCGAACGCTGATTTTTCTGGTGACAGCAACCTGCAGAAGAATGCCACTTCAAAGGGCGATTCTTCTAGCGCCAAGCTGGAGAGGGATGCTGCCACTTCAATCAGCGATTCTTCTGGTGGCAAGCTGCAGAGGAAGGGATCGGAACCACCTCCTGATGGCAAGTTTCAGAGGAAGGGATTGGAGCCGGCTGCTGATGTCGAAGGCGAGGAAGGGAAACCAGTGTCCAGGAGTGATCCCATGCCAAGCAATGCCAGCTCGAGAAACAAAGAAGGGGACAGGAAGAACACGGTGAGCCTAAAGGGCACAGTTAGCAGTGACATTGATGGCAGCAGCACCAGTGGGAAGAAGAAAGGTGTGGCCTTCGACTTCGAAGCAGATGAGCAACCCATCAGAGCAGCAGGAGGAGGGGAGAGCCATGGCAAGTCAATCCAGTCGGTGGTGAGCAGCGACCCATTCTCGCCATTGCGTCATGGGACGAGGGATGTCAGAGAAGCGATTGATGAGGTCAAGGAGCTATTCGATGAGGCGGCAAACTGCAGCACAGATGTCTCAAGGCTGCTGGAGGTGGGGAAAATGCCTCCCCGCGACACCCCAAGAGTTCTTAGATGTGGGTAATGCATTGCTTTATTTCAGTGACCATGCTTGCAATTGATTTTAGCTTTGTTGTTTCTGTTATATGTGCTAGTGCACTGATGTAAAACCATTAATTTCCATCTTTTGCAGATATCTCTTCTAGAGTGATGGATCCGCTAGGCCTTACTGTGTCGACATCATCTTGCCTCCCCAAATCACATGGCACGAAGTCAAGAGCATCAAGCAGCCAGGCAAGCACTTCAGCTTTGTCAAGTGCTGGCGGTAGCAATGGTATTGGCCACCTCTCATCAACTCTGGAGAAGCTGTGGTTCTGGGAAAAGAAGCTCTATCAGGAAATTAAGGTACACACTCATGCTCTCAGCGACAAACTTATAATTAAAGTAGTTGTGTTAGTGTTTAGGACAAGAAAATGTAGGCGGCATTTCATATTTTGTCTGATTTATTGCCAAATATCTGTTGAACATCGTTAGGTGGTTGTTCTAGGATGAAGAGAAGCTACGGATGAAGTACGAGAAGTATCACAGAAGGTTGAGATCCATGGATGAACGAGGCGCTGAATCAAGTACAATTGACTCCACCGTTTTGTCTATAAGGGATCTGAAGTCCAAGATCAGCGTCAACATGAGAACAGCTAAAGCCTTCTCTTTAAAGATACAAAAGATTCGAGATGAAGAGCTTTACCCTCAACTTGTTGATCTCATCCAAAGGTATGAATGCTCCGCCCTTAAACTGCCTTTGTCTTCAAAAGATCGAATTTATCTGATCCATATGATTACAGGTTCAGAAGGTTATGGAAAGCTGTTCTGGAATGTCACGAGAAGCAGCTATTAGCCATACAAGACAGTAGAATTAATCGGCTCAAGGCGATGACTGTAAGCCAATCTGGTGCGGAGGCCTCACGGGATTTGGAATGGGAGCTCACGAAATGGTACCGTTGCTTCAACAAGTGGATGAGCTTGCAAAGGTCTTGTGCTGAGGCACTGAATGAATGGTTGAAGAAATGGCTCCCTGAGGTGCAGGAGGAAGTCACAGCAGATGGGGCTCCACCTTATTCACCAGGCAGGCTCGACACACCACCTGTATTCGTCATTTCCAATGATTGGTTCCAAGCAATGGAGATGGTCTCCAAGAATGATGTGCTGAGAGCAATCGACCAGTTCTCTAAAGTCGTGCATGAATTCAAGAAGAGCCAAGAAGATGAGCAGCGACAGAAGCGGAAAGCTGATCACGCTTCCAAAGATTACAACAGAAAGCGCAAGGATTTGGAGGAAGAACTTGGTCTGACTACCCTGGAGAATCATCGCTACAGCCATGACGACCGTGTAATGGACTTGGAAAAGTTGAGGAAAAGAAGAGACGAGGAGAGCACTAGGCATGACAAGACCTTGAGTCATGCTCACGTCGCAGCTTCAGCTACTATGCCTATTGGTTTGGTCCCTGTGCTGCAACATATCACCAGCTTCTTCCAGAGAAATCAACAGGTCTATATGGAAATCAGAATCGAAGGCGCCCGATGACACATTTGATTACTAGTGGTGGTATTGCATTCTTTTGTATATAGAATTACAGATATATTAGGCTTTTTGGCTCACGCCACTCTTATAGAATGTTTACATAAGTAGCTACTGATCCATGGTAGGTATAGGAGGACTACTGATGATGTTTATTCATATACTTAGGCTAGCTTGGCTTAGGTCTAAGACACCCCTTATGATCTAGTGATTTGTACATTGAGGCGTCCAACACTTTGACGTCAGAATTAATGTTTACAGGCGCACTCGCCAATCTGTTTAAGTAATTTCTAAGAAAGATGACATATAGACCCATGACATGAAGAGCAGTCACATTCAAATTCATGCCACACATGCATTTGCACCTCTTGTACTGTACAATTCTTGCCGCAGGCGTCCATAATTTCTCTTTGAAGAGCATGCTGCTCCCAGCTCGGTTGCCTGAACTAGCCACTTCCTCTTAAGTCTGAAGGTTCTTCTCTCAGCTGGTCTTGCTATGCCTCGTGGTTCCCCATTTGCAGCTGTAATAACAAATGGTACAATGTAATTTTATTTGAATGAAATGGGACCACAAAACTGGCATCCCCAATTTACATTCTTGCAAACATGGGACAAAGATGTAATAACCATAGTTCTGTCATGTCCATGTTTTCTTTCATGACAAGCTGCAGTTTTGGCTCATGTTTGACTGCTTGTACATATATCACATATAAGTTACTGACATGATGTGGATAAGCAGTCCAAATTCGTAGCAACTGATATCTTTAGAATATCAAATAATGGATTTTTTTATAAAAAAAAAGATTGATTTTATTATCAGGCTTGAAAGAGGGACCCTTTTTTTTAATAAATGGAGAACTGCATAATAGTGTGTTGTGTCCAAAACACCGGATACAAGATATAAGTGGAGATTGGAGAGGAATTTAGGCTGGATTAGCATGGGATTAGGGTGGAGCAGGGGACTAGGAAGAGACAGACCCGAGGAAAACAGATGTTCTGAATATTCTGTTGGAGGCCTGTGTTGCTCCTGGTCTCTGTTAGGACTGACTGCAAGAGGAGTAGAAGGAGGAGCTTAGATGGGGAATTATTCAGAGACACACAACTCTGTCTCACTCGTCTAGCATCTCTGCTTCATCTACGGCTCTACCTCAAGCTACCGTACCCCTCTGTGTTTCTAGAAGCTTCTAGAGATTGCTGTGTTCCTTGTTCTACTTTCAGTTTCCCTCTCTGCTGCCACCTCCGAGGCTCCGACCGAGAGTCCCTCTCACAGTCACAGATTTATATTCTGAATTCAGTAGACGTCGGAGTATCTGTGTACGCTGCCAATCTCCTTTCGTAATGGAAAGGAGTTGGAGCTTGCTATACTATACTTGCACCTAAAGGAGAGAGGTCTCTCTCGGCTCGGATTGGGAAAACATCGGCCGACGTCGTAAAGAACTAGCAGTAGGCCATATATATACCCGAACAAAAGGGCAAGAAAAGAAAAAAAAAAAAAGCCTCTTCCGTCTCGTGGAAGGGCCAGCGTCGCGCGCTTGCAGTCGGAGTCGGAGGGCGAGGAGGTCTGGTGACGATAGTGCTACCGCTGCCGCGCCACGCCGCCGCCCCTCCTCTTCCCTGTTCCCTCTCAACGTACGGCCTGAGCCTGACAACAGGTACACACACCATCCTTCTCCCTTTGATTTTCCTGCGACAGCGGACCCTAATCATCCACTTCTTACCCAATGGAGAGTGGGAGTGGGAAAATCTGAACTACTGAAGTGAAGTCTTAGCTAGGCATCCCTGATATGGGCTGGCTTCAGAAATCAGAAGCTCTACTTATATAACTGCTTTATTTCAGTCCTTTTTTTTTGGGGAAAAAAAAACATGGAATGGTGTATGTGTTGTAGCAATCTATTCATACTATGAAAAACGAATTTAGACAATTCACAGCAAAAGATTGCTCGTAGGTTATCTAGAGAGGCACGAGCCCTGAAAACACTGTCCATTGTTCTGTTGCAGGCCTATAACACATAATTGCAGTGCCCTGTTGAACATGCGCTGCCTGACGCTAATATCATACCAACTATAAGCAGGGAAGTGCTTGATAAAAAAAAAAAATAGTTCACGAAACTGTAAAGGGAATTCAGAATTGAGCTGCTAGCTTAACAGCATGTACACAGAGCAGCTGCGGCTAAATAAACACTAAAAACTCTGTGGTTCTCTAGGTATTACTACCACTGCTGTTGGAACGTTCAGTGAATTACCATGTTACTGACTAAGTGACTAGCTGTCTTTTTTTAACTAGAAAAGTCGAAATTGTCAGTTGGCATTTGTTCTCAACACAACCAGACATGACGTCACATTATTGTTACTGCTGCCAGTTGCAGAACTGAGCATACAAAATGTTAGAAGTTATTGAACATAAAAAACAAAAATTGCTACTGCTAGTTACAGTTAAAACTTGGAAGGTACAGTCATAAACTAACATCTATGTGCTAATGTCCTGCTCAACTTGGAAGGTAATAGATCTATAGAAAGAAAGACCCTGAACGAAAGTAAGAAGGCTTAAGTCGGCTCATGCCTTCTAGTTGTTCGAGTTGAGGGTGTTAGAAATAATCTGCTGCTGTCCCCTCAACTTATTTCCAGCATGGGCAAGGACATGAAGGACAGTCGGTCGTGGCCTTCCTTGTCTCAGTCCTGTAGAGCATGGCAATAGGTCGTGCGCCTGTAGAAGCTCCATCAGCCACGTCTCGAGCTGATGCTAGAATAGTACTAGGAGTAGTTGAGTACTGTAGCCATGCCTCATGTACCCGATAGTGGGTGAGGTCTGTAACTCTGTATATAAATTCTATGCAATGCAATGGAAAAGGGCAGCTTTTTTGCCACCATAGTCAGACTTTTTCTTCCGCCAACGCAGAGACAGAGGGTGTGCTGTGTGTGTGTGTGATCTGGAGCTCTGCTCGTCTCCATCCTTGTTTCAAGGAAGGTCTCGAGGGGTAGGTTCGAGCAGGTGCTGCTCGCCTCTACGGTGCTAGATCCTAGCGCCAACAGAGGGATGGATCTATGATGTCGTTTTACTGGTTCTGACCCAGATTTTGCATTCCTTTCTGCTTCAGCACTGAACATATGCAGACAAGTAGTGTGGGTGATGAGCTTCTCCCAATCGGCTTGAAGAGGAATACAAAAGCTGAAGATCTCACAAGAAGCTCAGAGGAGAACAAAAGAATTTGCAGTAGTGGAGGAGACACAACTGAGCTATTGATGTCAGGTTTGCTGATCCTTCCCCTTTTACGCACATGCTTCTTACAGCTCCATCCGCCTGCTCATAGCCATATTGTATCATGTTGCTTTAACTAGGTGACCTTCTTCCAGGCTCAAATCAATGTGTCGGGGATGATCTTATTAGTAAAGAAGTTGCATCAAATTTGTCTAAAAGTGTCGTGTCTCTGTCTTTTAACAATGGTGAGTATATGTGCTTTTATATTTAGCTTTCCAAATATGTATTGAAACTATTTTTGTCTAGCTGACTTAAATCATGATTTTGTGTAGGGGATGCAGTGCTATTTGAATGCTCAGGCATAGCTCTAGAACGTGTGAAGCCTGCTACTAGGTTTCTGACTTCATCAAGTTTTGCTAGAGCTTTAATTGATAAGAGAAAAGACTGTGATAACTTGAAGGTTGATGCTTAACAATCCTGTACTAGCTTGTCTTTTCACATAATAAATATATATTACTTGTGATCAATGTTTTTCTTGCTTTACCATTTTATATTATATATAGGTGGAAGTGCGCCATGGAGGCAGTGTTTTCCCAGGGGTTTTGAGAGAATATTATGATTTAGATCACAATATTGCTGTTGTCGTCGTCCTGTCATCCCTTGATGTTCACGTCGTGGTTCTAAACACGCATGGGGAATTTCTGCCCCATACTGAGGTAGTAGCTTTAGGGTATGACATCTCTGGCAAATTAATGATCACTAGTGGGGTTGTGGCTGGCAATTCAAGCATATCTGATTCCCGCTGTGACGTGCTTTAAGTTGCCCACCTGTAAAATTTCCAAGGTAATTGCAATACAATACAACTCTTAATCTGTTTTCATTACTATATGTGCAGCTAGGAGGCAATAGAATGATGTTTCTCCTATGTAACTGTTGTTTAATTTAACTTTGTTGTGTTCCTATATAACCTGTACTGGCTGTATCTCTTCTTTTACAGGTCTGTGAAGGCGGGCCACTTTTTGATTATGATGGGAAGTTCCGTGGCATGAACTTTTTTTGTGACAGAGAAAGAACCTTTTGCTTGCCAACAAGAACAATTTTTTTTTCAGTTGGAAGACACTGAAAGCCTACTGTGCACTAAGTTTCCTGTGAGGCGAAGTTTTTTCAGGGCAATTAGGTATGTCTCCGTGCATAGTCCTCCCTTTTTTTTCTGTATCTATAATTTTTTTCTCGAATACGCACGAGTGTGCTTATCTTTGTATTAGAAGAAGAGAATGTCAAATGAAATACAAGAGCGGCCGCTTGCTCGATTTATTTGCTCTTGCTCGTTTCTATAATTTTATTTATTGATTACTGATATAGGTGTTGCATATTAACACGTTTGGGTCAGTCCTCATATTATTATTCTTCTTGCAGGGTTGGAGAAAGACTCGGAGGTGAGGTACATAACTCCATACAGGCAGGTGAGCACACTGTGGCTAGGATAGATGTTGATGTGCCTTCGTCTTCTCAACACCCTTACCGTCCTGCTTAGTATTTGCTTGGCGTCCAGTCCAGCCACCTTGGCCCCTGAAAACACAGACCATATCAGTTTCCAAATACTCCACAGGGAAGCCGCACAACACATGCTCAGACAACCATTTTGTTTGTTACCTACCTGTGCTACTGATTCAAAGCTGGAGCTAACCTATCTATCCTTGTCTATTTCTTAGGAACCTTTCATTTCTCCTTGTTTAGAAAACTTGGCTGTATTTGTTCACGTTTTTAAACTTTGGTCAAATAGTACCCTTATGCTTATGTCAGTTTCAGTCACTTGACCTCCTTACCTTGTTGCACCCAGTGCCTATGTCTACAAGGATCAATTTGACGATCTAGACTCTTGGGGTTATCCCAAACCAACAGCATCAATGTTAAATGGTGAGTCAATGCCTGTAAAGTTTTTTTGACTGTCCATATATTCATGTCTATTTACAGCTCCGTTGTCTTTCTAACAACTGTTGTACCTTGTATATTGTAAACCCGATGACATGATTCTGGTTAATACTTTTGAAGATCCCTTTGGCGATGAATTTGGTCAAGGTGTCTGGAAGGAACTAGATGGAACAGTTTCTTCTAACATACAAGCAAATACTGTAGCGCTTGCTTCATTCGATGGTAAAGTTGTATAACATTGTACTGCTGTTTGATATTTGTATTGTTGCCCCTCTTTGTTTGTTTGTATTTGTATTTGTATGCTTCATAGCTAACCCAATGTTGTGTGCAGGAGAGAGAAGGTTTTTTGTATGTTCTGGTTTTTTCATTGAATGGAACGGTTGTTCAACTATTCTGACTTCAGCGAGCTTGGTTAGAAAGTCTGGCTTTGAACACAAGATTGATGAGAACTTGAGGGTTGGTTCTTGAATTCTTTTCTTGTCCTTTTTTTTAACGTGCTGCTTGAGTCTTATTGTATCATCACTTGCAGATTGAAGTGTTGCTTCCAAATAAACAGCGCACTGCATATTTGTGCAGGGATGGCTGTTGGCTATTTTCCCTTCCCCAGACCCCGCAGTACGGGAGCCTATGGCACTGGGTACGCCCTTTATAAAAGAGATATTACAACATTATAATCTTCATTACAATGCTGCTTTAGTGGGTGTCAATGTCAATGATTTCCATCCTAGTTGCCCAGCGAAGTTTCCAAGTGTGCCTGTTGGACAAGTTCATCAAGCAGTAGCTGTAGGCTATTGCTTTGAAACATGCAAATTAATGGCTGCTAAAGGAAAACTTTTTGCCAGAATATTCTACATGTGAAATCAGTAAGGTACTGCTTCTATTTATTTATTTTTTGTTAATTTCTCCCATTATAGTGTTGTGGGTAGTCTATGAAACTGTGTATTGAAACGCTATTTGATAACCAACCTAAAGCTAAACCTATAAAGCTGGCCGGCATGGCACTCCTGGAAACCAAGAAATGAATGAACTTTAATTTCTGTTTGGAATTACTAATGACATCTTCTCTTGTTAGGCTGGCATTGGAGGGCCCCTTCTTGATTTTGATGGGAAATTTCTTGCCATGAACTTCTATGAAAGGACAGTAGGAACTCCCTTCCAGAGGTGGAACCAGATTCTTCTTGTCCTGGAACAGTTTAAGAAAGAAGGGTATTTTTCTTGTTTGATTTAATGAAGCGCTTGACTTGTTATGAGTTATATATGAATGAATCTCATTGAAGCAGTTCCATTATTGTTAGGTCCATTACTGAAGCTGGCAGTGTGGGTGATCCATCTCGTGTGATTGGAGATCGCCATGTTAAGCTGAATAGGTATAGTTATTTATGATGATAAATCTCATTACTTGAACGATTTGCTAAATTTTTGTATGACTTTAAATGGTGGGCTATTATTGAATGACAGCTGGCACGTGCCCAGGGCTTATTGGTGCCATGTTGAAGATGAAGAATGGGCCCGAATTGGAGACTACCATTGGAGTTTAGATTAGAAAATATTCTATTACAACCAATCTGTTGCTCCATATATGTTACTGATGATCATTTTGTGTATGCAGACTTACATTGTGTTATGGACTTTATGTTAGTTGGAAGATTTGTGGTAACAGTAACAATACAATTGATATTTAACAGTCATGATGAAGTTATTCGACACAGACACACAAAAATGTGGAGCTCAGTTGAAAAGAGCCTAGATACAATGAAAGAATTTCAATTTCATTGATATGCTCTTAAGTACAAAATAGATTATCAGAAATTAGAAAATAAACAATGTGTTTATTTCCATTATGAACACTATATTAAAATCTATACTTGGCTCATGAGCTGGCTAGACAAGCAATGTTAGAAAATGGTTCTCGTGTTTGGATAGATGACCCCCTTCATCTATTCGCCATTTACTTGTAAATGATGTAACAGTTTTGAAGGGCACAATCTTGCCTTCCCTGCGAAATTCCATTGTCTTCCCGCATTCGATGTCATCGCCATGAGTCCTTCCGTGCAAGATGTGTCGCAACATCTCCCTCCGACATCCGCACCTTTTGCCCGCCCGATGTCGCTCCTCCCTATTCTAGGTGATCGTATCTAGAGGGCAAATGTCCCAAAACATCTACAAGCATCTTTTTTGAAACAATCTACAAGCATTTTTAGTACTAGTTGTATATAGCATTTGAACTAAAACTAATATACATTCAGATCATTGGCCCCTCAAAACTCGTAGATTCATCACGAATTAGAGATAAAATAAAGTAATTTTTTACGGTGCTTTGGGGGTTCCCATTAAAAATACTTATGAGAGAAATTAATTAATAGGGAATTCTAATTAAGGGCAGATTAGTACTTCTGCTACTCTACATATTCTCAGCTCCTTAACCCAGTTCAACCAAAGGGGCTGTTTGGTTGGTTGGTTGGTTACCTCGGCTTGGCAAGCCTAAGGTTCAGGGCGCCACAAATTTTCTTCAAGTTGTCCGGTTGAGAATCTATCCTATGCGGCCACAGACCATGCGCGCCACCTCGCCGCCAATCGAGTCGGCACCATCCAGTCACCACCACGATGCGTCTCTGGTCGCCACCCGCCTCGCCGCCTCTCCACCCACTAGCTCGTCGCCTCTACGATCGGCTCGCCCTACCCTCACCACCGCCACACTCCGTACGATGATAGGGTCGTCGCTCACCTCGTCACTGCTCGCACACGCCTCCTAGGATCACCACCACCCACACATTGACAATCAGATCTCCTTCCGCTAGCCTCACCGCTGACCATTTTCCTAGAGTCGCCGAAGCCTACACATGAGGGGTCAGTGTCTTGCTATGGCTAGTGTAGTTTCCCAAGCAGGTGTCTGAAGACTCGTTGCTGCTCGAGATCGCTAACTACGACAGATGGGGCGAGATAGGAATAGCGACAAGAGCATGTCCTTCTAAGCTTGGCCTTTTAGCACCTGGATCATCTTCCTATGTGTCGGGAAGGTCGACACTTCTTTTGAGTACACATGTTTGATATCTCCCGTGGACTGATCCTATGCTCATGGCTTTGTGACTTGAGAGATATGCTAGGAGTTATTAAGACTTTATTTTTTATGTGAAATCATCCAACACTATATTTGATATTTTTCTTTCTATGAAATTATCCAACACTATATGAATGTACTCTCTAACCTATCATTTAGCTAATGGTTGTTAAACCTGATGACAAAGAAGGTAGCAAATAAGAAATGCAAAATGATGGTATGTGTATTACCATTTAAACTGATTGCACAATTGGAAACCCTTAAAGGAGGATATGAGCATAGTCCTGTTTTATATCATGTGCGACATATTAGGCTAGAAATGCCCTCTACATGATATTTGAGATGTGACCAAACCATACATATTAAGCCAAAATACCAATCATCACAAAATATAAGCAATCAATTGTAAAAGTTTCAACGTCCAACATACATAATTGTGCTAACCCAAAGTCGATTGGACTAAAAAGGTAAAAAGCGACTTGAACTCTAGGAACTCTGATAGTGTAGTTAAACATATGTGGATTGTTTTAGTGATTTGAACCCATTCACTGGTAGAGGAAGACATCTATAATTTCAAAATCAAATTTTAGATAAAAGTAATATCACATTAATATGCTATATCAAGGAATACAATTAGATTTTGAAATTTAATAATGCTCAACTTTACCTTTAATTGCTGGAGATTTCTCTTTGCACACTACACATAAAAAGTTTCCATGAGTTTACTTTAGTTCACTAAATCAGCCCAATTGTATGACATTGTTAGCACAATACATGTTGCCACACAACTCTAGACTAAAACAAATTTACGTAGGAGATGACATGTTAAAATATCAATAAAGATATGTCTATTGTCTACTAACCCAATGGCATGGGGATGACAAGGTCATTTTGAACAAAAAGATATCATCAATAAGTAGTAGAATCTATCTATCCTTGAGATGGTTATAAATACGACATTCCATACTCACTCAATTTTTTTTTTCGAAAGCATGCCTTAGCATTAGCATACTCACTCAATGTGAAATCCGAAGTCTCATAACAACATATATAGCTTCCCTCAACTTAACAACACTACATCCCTTTCTCGCCTGAACAAAGACGGTAAGGTGTAGTCAAAACAAGCAACTAATGCATATTGAGATATTGTTGGTTATATATTGTTTTTTATTTTCAAATGATGTGGGACACCATGGTAGAATAGGAGGAAAACAGAGAGCAGGATAGGGTAATAGAGATACAATTTTGGTGTGAGTAGGGGAACCACCCAAGATCTTGCCCATGGGCTCTATTTATAAGGGAGATGAGAGAACACAATCTTCCTCCAACTATTTTAGATTACAAATTATATGGAGGTCCATGCTCCTTATGTCTTAGACCTTGGGCCTTTTTATAAGGAATGGGGTTGGCACAACCGCACTTACCCCTAATAGTAGCCCCTTAGCTACTAGGTCTTAGAAAGCACAACAAGACCTAGTTGCTACAACATAGAAAAAAGCCCCAAAATATATTTTCTAGCCTAATGGACTACTTGACTGCCTTTGTATTTGCACTTTACTATAAATTCCATCCCAAAATCCAATGGGACAAAAAAGGATATGGAGAAAAGAGCACGTACATGACTCAGATAACCTATCCTGGGCTTTGGTATTTGTACACTCGAAGTGTGGGAAATAGTTTGACAACAGAGGTTGGAGGCCATGATCTAATGGTGAAGGCTTTTCGTTTGTGGAGGTCGACAATGTTAGTCTTTCTTATTCTGATCGTTGCAAGGTTTCACCTCTCTAAGGTAGCTCTCTGTAGCTAAAGTAGTGGATGCAATCGTGCATACGGGGTGTTATAGTTGTGAAAGGTAGACTAATGCATGAATTTTCATCCAAAGACAGTGATGACATATCTATTGAGGTGGACATAGGTGGAGTTGTCCTAATCGACGAGTCCTACTTCCTTTAGCTCGTGAGTGCCATGCAAGGCATGTCCTGTTGTCGGATTGGTTCTCAAATGCATCTTGCCTAGCCCGTCTTGGCTAGTGCTTGAGTAGGCAAAGGTCTGGTGCCTAGTCGACAAAGGTGTCAGTGTGAAACTTGGTCAGGGGGAGGGGGCATGTAGACATTGTTGAAGTTGAAGGAAATTTGTTCGGGCCAAAGATACAACTAGGCCAGGTTGTGGGCGTTGAAAAAGTATTCGTCTTGGCACTCGAGTTGAAGGTGAAAGCTGTGACAGAACCAACCAATTTATTAGAGCACAAGCACATAATTCTCCATTAAGATGGCAAACTACATAATTGGGACCTAATAAACCCGGTAGTCATACCGAAATCTCGAAGGATTTTCAAACTTTTTCGGCACGACCAAGATCGTAATAGTTTAGCGTTCCCATTCACAAGTACATAGTTCGCACATAGATTAAAATTTTGGAGTACAAATAAAGTTATTACAACCCAAGTTTAAAATTCAAAATAAAGCGGAAGCGATTAAGTTCAAATACCACACACACTCATTTCAAATACAGTGCCAGGTTCTTGATCAATATCCAACAAAAGCATTAAGTAGAGAAGAGTGACCTTGCCCAAGGTCTAATCATCTCCCAAGGTGGGATAGAAGCAGTTCTGACAATAGCCATAAAATATCTCACCATCTGCAAAAAATGGGAAATAAAACCCTGAGTACGAGAATGTACTCAGCTAGACTTACCCGTCATAAACTAAAAATAAAGTGACTCCAAGGAGTATGCAAGGCTGTATAAGAGGGATAGCTGACTCATTTAATTGCGGAAAAGCTTGTATTAAAGAAATAATTAATAAGAACCTTCTAGCAATGTATTTTAATCTGATTAATCTTATCATGCTACATTAGCACCTGTACTAAACAAGCATGGTAATAATTATTCAACAAGAAAGTAACCAATTTCGGTTGAGTATCTTTCAAATAAAAGCTCAACCATCTCATCTCTTTGTTCAAGTTTTTACTACGATGCCGCTCCTCAAGTCAAGTGTTCACTGTCCAGGAACGATGGCAATTATAATCGATTACTAACCTGCTGACGGGTATTCCTCACACAAACCACACTCACCAGCCACGGTGAGCTACAGATCACCGACATCCAATTCGGAAAAAGCGCGAGATCAACAGGTACCATCGTATCCAGGAACCGCCTGGCTGCCTTATTCAGGGCGACCCAGACCTCGGACTTACTCTCCGCGTAACCTGTGGTCCCCCATCTTCACCAATATGATGCGTACAGCAGGTCGACTCCTGGCCCAAATCAAAATTAGGCTTCGCGGTCGGAACGACTTATCCTTCCAGCTAAATGTGAGGCATAAATTCAATATGATTTGAGGACGTACAACGGACGGGGTCCTAGTTCGACACAGACGGGATAACCTCACCTAACCTCCAGTTCAGTCTCAACACCAATCCCGCCCGGTCTCGATTTATTATCTCCACATGGTTATCCAAGATAACAATGTATTCAACCATTCTGAGTCACCACCTATAACTCGCGGATGACAGGAAATCACCCGACTTCTACCGATCTAGTTAAGTAGGGCTAAGCAAATAATCGTACCTGAACCTAACAGGGTTGAAGTATAAACAGTGACAAGGAATATAAGTAATGCAGCAACGGTATAAAACAACACCTATAACTTAATGCATCAAACAAGTAAAGGACTCAAGTTAGATATTTTGCAAACCACAGGGAGAATGCTCCGGGGCTTGCCTTTCAGGAAAGAGCTAGGCTGGTGGTCGGGACACTCCGGAAGATCAACCTCAGGATCCTCTTCTGCTGCTGCTTCCTGCACCAAAGCTTCCTGCTGGCCTTACTCTCCTGGTGCTCCGGGAACTACCGTTTCAAGCTCTGACGATCCTGTATGATGCATAGTGCGTATGAATACCATGCATACATAGAAATACAATGCTCATGCTTATGGTGAATAAATGCTCAGCTAAGATAAATGATATGATTATTTGAAAACAAGTATGATAAGCACATGTCATCTGTATTCTCTTCTACCGAAAATTCTTAAACAAGCCTCGCATTACAATTACTTGCACACTATATGGAATTATAAACAACCATTGTTTTGCATACTACACTCTACTGAACTAAAACCAATAACAGATTACACATATCACAAATAGCATAAAAAGCATTTTTACACACATGAAATAACAACCTTAAAGCATTATTTATTATTAAAAGAAATCAGGGTATAACTACAACATGACTTTAGACTACTCAGAAAATTCTGTAAAAATTGCAAAAGCTTAATCATACCAAATAAAGACTACCATAAAAATTTCAAGTCAAAACAGTAAGTACTTTATCCTACACAAAAATGACAAGGCAGCACAATTTTAGGGGCATAAAATACTTTGTACATAAAAGTATATCAAACAATAGATCTCAGAACATTATTAGCTCTAGATTGACATAAAAACATCCTCTAAAAAGTTTCATGCACAAATTCCTTATATTTATTTATTTATTATGAATTATTTATCATCACATGGAAAATAGGCACCACAACTAGACAGAGCAAACGTTCCACAGGACATAGCCTCATAACATTTTTCACAGATAGAGCATGACACAAGAAGACTAATAAACTTGGTCTCACATTTTTCTGAGCAACATAGAATTACTTATCCATTTTTTAAAATAAAAGCAATTAATAGAGATAAATAAAGCTATACAGAAAAGTATCACAAATTCCATATTTCATATTTTTTATGCATAAATCATCTCATAAGAAAAATACTGCAAGTTGAACCAACTCATTTGGATGAAAAATGAGCAAGTTATGATTTTTCAAAGGTTTTAACAGAAATCTGTAAAATTCATTCTTGAAAATTAATCGAACCGAAAACACTACGCGTACCCGGAGTGTACGCAGTGACTGAACTTCGCTACGGACACCCGACTCTGTGTACCCAGACCGAACCTATGCTGACGTCAGTGCTGATGTCATGTTGACGTCACCATGGGACCCACACGTCAGTGAAACATCGCGAAACACCGGTCGCCGGCCGACGGGATCTCGCCGGCGGCGAGGTCTCCGGTGACACTACGGCCACCAAACGACTCAACTCGTCAGCGCGAACTCAATGGTGGGTAAAATACAAGAAAATAACGCGGTCTTGACCGGCGGCGACGCACGGCGGCGGACGGCGGCGCGGGTCGACGGCGAACTCGTCGGAGTTGGTCACGGCGGGGTACACTGACTAGCCTAACAGCTTCAGCAGGCCATGGTGGTTCTCTGACTAGACCAAGCAACTAATGGATGGTCGGAGCAACGACGGTGACGTACGCCGGCGAGCGGCGGCGCAAATCCGCGACGGCGGATGGCCAAATTAGTCGGGCTCGGACCCTAATCGGTCCCATTAGCTACACCAATCGACCCTACTCGAGCAGACGAACCCAATACGCAGGGTAAAAGGAGGGAGGGAGAGGCTGCTGACCACGGCGGACTGCGCGGCGGTTGGGGCGGCCATGGCCGGCGAAGGGGAACGGGTCGATTCGACCTCTACCTGGGGTTATTGAGGCGGGGAGGGTGCGCAGGACGTGGCTCGCGTCGAGGCGGAGCTTCTGGTGAGTTCTTGGCAAAAAGTATCAAGGCTGTGGGGTGTGGTGGCGTGCGAGCTCGTGGCGGCGGCAATGGCGGTTCGGCGTCCGCTTGCTCGGGCTCTGGTGGAAGAGGAGGGGCGAGAGCGCGTCTGAAGCTGGGAGAGTGAGCGAGAGTGAGGGCGACGCGGTCGGACTGGCTTGAGGTGGCCAGTTGAGCTCGGACCGAGACAGCACGGCGTCGGAGCTCGTCGAGCGCGTGGCGCTCATGCGGGCAGAGCGGGGGCGCGTGGGCGAGCGGTGGGGCCAGGCCAAGCGCGGGCGTGCAAGCGGGATAAGCGGCGCTCGGGTGCGGGGGCAGAACAACGGGCAGCGGCAGCGGCCCGGCGTACGGACGCCACGCGGCCGGCGTCGGCGCGGACAGCGTCGCGAGGAAGAAGAAGAGAGGAGGAAGAAGAGACTGTTCGGTGGGTCCCACTGCACCAAGATTCGTGCAGAACTTGATGAACCCCATATTTTCCAAAATAATCCGAATTTTGAAAAACTCATAAAAGATGAAATGTTCCTTTTGATGAGTAGAACATTTCACTTTTAAACATCAAAACCTAATTCTGCATAGAATTTGAATTTCAAAAATGGGGATTTAAAATTAAAAGAAAATCATTTTTACAAACTGTTTTTGATATTTTTGACCCACTTTTAAGACTTTTCATGAAATGACCCCAAAATAAGTTTTGCTATAAATAATTTTCTCTACAAACTTCATTTAACACTCTACCCCAAACAATCAACCTATCACAAAGCTCTAGTTCAAATCAAGGTAAGCACATATTTAAATTCTATCATTTCATGTAAATAAATGATTATGCAAATGAGATGATCATGCTCATGATATGCAAGATAATGCATGCTTAACACTAGGGTGTTACAGCCCTTCCCCCCTTAAAGAAATCTCATCCCGAGATTTGAGTAGACTAACCATTCTTTATGAAAATCGGGATATACTTCTTTTAAATAGTCGTCGGTTTCCCAAGTGGCATCGCTATCATCATGATTGCTCCAGGAAACCTTGTATTGCCTGACCACATGATTTCTGGTCACTCTATCTTTGACATCCAGGAGTCTCATAGGTTTCTCTTCATAAGTTAAATCTGAACTCAGCTTAATGTCTTTCACTTTAATGGCTTCTTCGGTTGGAACACGTAGACATTTCTTGAGTTGGGATACATAGAAAACAGGAAACACTGCACTCATCTCTTCAGGCAGTTTGAGCTTATAGGCCCACAATCCTTTTCTTTCTACTATCTGATATGGACCGACATAACGTGGTGCTAGTTTTCTTTTAACACCAAAACGTTGCACTTTCTTCATAGGAGAGACCTTTAGATACACATAATCACCAACATTAAAAGTTAGAGGTCTTCTTCTCTTGTCAGCATAACTTTTCTGATGAGATTGTACAGCTGCTATGTGTTGTTAAATTGTTCGAACCTGCTCTTCAGTGTCTTTAACAAAGTCAATACCATAATATCTTCTTTCTCTAGGTCCTACCCAATTCACAGGTGTTCTACACTTTCGGCCATACAGTGCCTCAAAAGGAGCCATCTGTATTCTCTCTTGGTAACTATTGTTATAAGAGAATTCTGCCAAAGGTAACCACTTCTCCCATGAACCCTTGGATGATAAAACACAAGCCCTCAAGAGATCTTCCAGAACTTGATTCACTCTTTCTGTCTGGCCTGAAGTCTGAGGATGATAAGCGGTACTATGATTCAGTTTTGTCCCCAAATCCTTCTGCAAGTGTTCCCAGAAATGAGCAGTAAACTGAGATCCTCGATCAGATACAATTGTCTTAGGAATTCCATGCAAACGGATAATCTCCTTGAGATAAATATCAGCATATTGAGGCGGTCGATAATCTGTACGAACTGGAATAAAATGCGCACTCTTGGTAAGTCGATCAATGATTACCCAAATAGAGTCATGCCCTTTTTGAGTGGTGGGAAGTCCGATAATGAAATCCATACTGATATCTTCCTATTTCCATTCAGAAATCGGCAACGGTTGAAGCATTCCGGCTGGCTTCAAATGAACAGCCTTTGTGCGACAACAGATGTCACATCGTGCAACATAGGCTGCAATCTCCTTTCTCATTTTGGTCCACCAATAACAAGCCTTCAGATCATGAAACATTTTACTACCGCCAGGATGAATAGATAGCTTTGATAAGTGAGCTTCATCCATAATTTGATTTCTGAGTTCTCTATCTTTTGGTACGACCAGATGATCGTCAAACCACAAGATTCCCTTCTCATCTACTCGGAAATGCTTGAGCGGCTGTTTCAACATCTTCTCCTTGATATGACCTATACCCTTATCAGTTTTCTGACCATCAATGATCTTGCTTTCAAGCGAACAACTAATTTGGATGTTACGCAGCACAACAGGATGCATGAGGCTAAAATCATCTGCTAACAAAGGTTGAATAGCATGGCAATGTGATTTTTGACTCAACGCATCTGCGACTACGTTTGCCTTGCCTGGATGGTATAAGATCTCCATATTGAAGTCCTTAATAAACTCCATCCATCGATGTTGCCTCATGTTCAACTCGAGTTGAGTGAAGATATACTTCAGACTCTTGTGATCAGTATAGACTTTGCAGAAGTTACCCAACAAGTAATGCCTCCAGATTTTTAGAGCATGCACAACAGCTGCTAGTTCTAAATCATGTGTTGGATAATTCACTTCATGCTTCTTTAACTGACGTGAGGCATAAGCTATGACTCTCCCTTCTTGCATAAGCACACATCCTAAGCCTATTTTTGATGCATCACAATATACATCAAAAGGTTTCCCTAAATCTAGTTGCACAAGAACAGGAGAAGTGGTCAACAATTCTCGCAAGGTACGGAAAGCTATTTCACACTCCTCTGTCCAGACAAACTTCTTCTCTTTCTGCAACAGATTTGTCATAGGTTTGGCAATCTTCGAGAAATCCAGGATGAAACGACGATAATATCCGGCTAGACCAAGAAAACTCTGAACTTCATGCATAGAAGTTGGTGCTTCCCAATTCATCACCTCTTGTACTTTGCTTGGATCTACCGAGATTCCCTCATCAGATAGAACAAGGCCGAGGAATTGAACTTTCTTGAGCTAAAACTCACACTTACTAAACTTGGCATACAGCTTATGTTCCCTAAGCCTTTCTAAAACAATCCTCAGATGCTCAGCATGATCTTCTTCATTTTCTGAGTACACCAAGATGTCATCAATAAACACAACCACAAACTTGTCTAACTCAGGCATAAAGACTGAATTCATCAAATACATGAAGTATGCAGGAGCATTTGTTAAGCCAAAGGACATAACAAGATACTCATACAATCCATATCTGGTAGAAAAAGCGGTCTTAGGCACATCTTCTGGTCTAATCTTGATCTGATGGTAACCAGACCTAAGATCAATCTTGGAAAACACTCTCGCCTTGGATAACTGATCAAACAGAATGTCAATACGGGGTAACGGATACTTGTTCTTAACGGTCACAGCATTGAGTGGACGATAATCCACGCACATCCGTAGAGATTTGTCCTTCTTCTTCACAAAGATAGCAGGACATCCCCATTCCGACACACTAGGGCGAATAAGACCCTTGTCCAACAATTCCTTCAACTGATTTTTAAGCTCTGCCAATTCATTTGGCGGCATCCGATATGGCCTCCTAGAAATTAGGGCGGTGCCAGGTAGTAACTCTATGCGAAACTCAACATCCCTATCTGGTGGAAGACCCGGAAGCTCTTCAGGAAAAACATCCGAAAACTCACACACGACAGGAATTTCGGGAAGAGGGGTCACACGAGTAGAGTGGGACACGCTCTCCAACTAAAACTTTTGGGGTAATGGCACTTCAAAGGTACCCTCCCTAAGAGGATTTCTGATAGATATCATCCTATTACCTGTATCGATTACAACACCATAGAATTTCATCCAACTCATCCCAACTATGACATCCACTCCTAAGCTAGGTGAACTATCAAGTTCAACCGAAACCTCCACTTGTCTAGGTCTAGGGTTGCACCCTGAACTATCTGCTTAGTAGTTATATCAGCCCCAGCTGAACTAACCTTGAATTCAATGCTCAATTCAAGTATCTTTTGATCATGCTTCTGTGCAAATGCTTGACTCATGAAAGAATGCGATGATCCAGAATCAAACAAAACAGCGGTAGGGATTTGATTCATAGAAAACATACCCATAGTCACTGGTTCACCAGCAAGAATCTCCTCAATCGAGGTGTTGTGCACACGAGCTTGGTATGGGGCCTGCTGCTTCTTGGGAAAAGGGCAATAACGAGCAAAGTGCCCTGTCTGATTGCAGTTGAAGCAAGGTCCATTGACAGGTGTCTTGTTAGCACCGGTCAAGCTGCTCTGTCCTGGTTTCCCCTGTGGAGCAGGGACTTTGAATGCTCTGTGATGCTTCTGCGGATTCTGAGCTAGATAATTGTTATGCCTTTTCTGCTGCGGGGGCCTGAATCTCGCACCAGACATAGGTGGACGATACGGCGTACGAAAAGCAGTTAGGGCTCTTGACTGAGAAGAACCACCTCCATCATGGGCCCTCTTGTGATTCTTGGCGACAGCATGAACATTGTTACTGTTTTCTTGCATAATACAATCATTCAGAAAGTCATTGAAAGTAACACGGGCAGAAGTGCTCATGGTCTTCATCAACTTGGAACTCAAGCCTCTCTTGAAACTAGCTATCTTGTTCTCATCAGTGTTGACAAACTCAGGAGCATAGCGACTCAAAGTATTGAAGGCGTGCAGATACTCCTTCACATTGCGAGTTCCCATAGTGAGCGACAAAAACTCAGTCTTCTTCATAGCCATCAAACTAGGAGGAATGAAATTTCCCCGAAAAGCACGTGCAAAGCGGTTCCAAGTAATAGGAACACCCTGTGGAAAGGTGGTGCGATGTTGCTTCCACCATGTCCCTGCTTGTCCCTCAAGTTGATGGGCTGCATACTTCGCTTTCAGTTCTTCTGTTAACCTTAGAAGACAGAATTTGTCTTCCATGGTGTTAAGCCATTCATCTGCTTCAAGCGGTTCAGGAGCATCTTTAAATACAAGAGGTTTAGTGTCCTGAAATTCCTTGAAGCTGATGTACTGATTTTGCTAAGGACCCTGACGAACATCACGGGCCAAGCTCTCACGAAGAAGCTGCTCCACATTGCGCTGACTGCCCAAGAATTGAGCAAATAGCTGTTCCGCATTGGTCAGAGGTGGGGGTGGCACACCACGAGCAGTGTTATCGGCACCCTCTTCAGATCCACCACTGCCATTAGCACCTGAACCACTACGGGTAACCGACATCTGCATATTTCAGCAATAAGAATTTATTAGGTGAATGTTGTCATAATGAGAGGTGAATGTAAAAATCATGCCAAACTGAATTTATCGAGGGAAATAAATTCGCACAATAAATAGAGGCACAATAATTCCAATTTTTCACATCACAACATCACTACTAATATTACTTTGAACCATCGCAAAGCGTCTTACAACATCCATATTTTGCCAGCATACATACACTGGACTTTTAAAGGTGTACGGATATCGCCACATCAAACACCATGTTCCAACATTACATTAAAGTCTCGATAGCGTGCAAAAGGGTTACATGACCATCCGACAGGAACGCAAAAGAACAACTAGAGACTAGCGATCATCAACAAGGCTACTCTCCATTGTTGCTACTCTCACTAGAAGCACTGTTCATAGCCCTCCTAGCTGCTGCTAAGGCTGCCCTCAGCTGACGGATCTCCTCCTGCTTCCTGTGCACCTCCTCGTGAAGACTAGCATTGTAAGCACGAACATCCTCCACGTCCTCTAGCACCTGCTGCTGGCGGATGCTAAGACGACGAAACTCGGACCAGGCTTCATCCCTAGCCTGAGCCATCTTCTGGCTCTCCAGCACAACCTTGTCTCGATGATGAGACACACGGGCTACCTCCTCTCGTGAGCGCTGAAGCTCACTTGTCAACTTACGCTTCTCCTTACGTGCATCAGCTCGAGCCTCCTTGAACTCCGTATTCAGACGAAGTGCCTTAGTCTCCATGTTGACATAGGCCCTCATCACTGCAAACATAGCACTCATGGCAGGCGTGCTGCTACCCTGCGCCTCCTCAGGACCTGCCTCTAGTGGGTTTCCCTCAGCATGTGGCCACCTCGAAAGGCGTGAGCAAAGGGGAACACTCCAGGAAAAGCCTAGGCAAGCTGGTGAGGTATCTCCTCCATCAGGTGCTCCACCACGTCAAAAGCTGCAAACGTGGCACCCGTCTTGGCAGTCTTGCCCGCACCAAAACAGCGCCACCCAACCCAGTGGGGGTCACCGTCCAAAGGTGGGACAACTACCTCCACCCGAGCCTCTCCATAGTTCACCAAGTCATCCTTGTCCCAGTAGTAGTGAGGCTCCATGCCCACCGTGTACCTAGCATTGGAGAGAATCCTCCAAAGAAGGCTAGGCATAGCGTGCTCCTCAAGAAAAGTGTCCACCTCCCTTGGTGCTGACTCACGGACAGCCAAAGGACCACGGGGCACTCCTCCTCCAGTGGACTTGCGAGCAGTCTGCTTGGTTCTCGGCATCTGTCCAAAAGTTGTATATCCCGTAAGTTATAATTTTTAAAGAAAAGAGACAATTTAATTATAAGGGAAGGAACCATGAATGTAAGATTGAGCAATTTTAACCATGATGCATGCACGTTACATACGTCCTCATGAACTAACAATCTAACGTTTTATGCGGTGGCATACATCGTTCTCTCATTATACTTAATTACTTCGTTCTACCGTTCATGGTTAGGGTACCTGCAGAAAATTCATTTCAGCCCATATCCCATATGAATGCAATTCGACGCAAAATTCACGCACCTTTCGAACAAGGTGAAAACACCGATTACTTACTACCCCAACAAGTCGCGCAGAAGACGACACCGCCAGAAGACGGTCCCAACATGGGATACCTTCATATAAACATGTGTGCAACATGTAAATACTCTGGCATCAATAAGCACTCCCCTAGACTAGCATTGCATCCAGTCATGCTCTCACAACTCACACTTACCAGGGCGTAGAGGCAATTTGATCCATACATTACCACTCAAGTGAATGGCACCCATACGACTCCGTCATTGTATAGGCAACAACAAAACAGAAAATATGATGCAATTTCCCCTAAGTCAGTACTTAATTAAGCCACCTGAATCCTATTGGGCATAAAGGATATGACCACTGGCACACTCTAGTTTTCAAAACCATAGATTTGAACACCTATACACACCTATACTTTTTGTAAATACTTTTCGCAAACCAAAAACTCTTTTACTTCAAATATTTATGAACAGTAAAACGCTAAACCTGCTCCGATGCCAGCTGTGACAGAACCAACCAATTTATTAGAGCACAAGCACATAATTCGCCATTAAGACGGCAAACTACATGATTGGGACCTAATAAACCCAGTAGTCATACCGAAATCTCGAAGGATTTTCAAACTTTTTTGGCACGACCAAGATCGTAATAGTTTAGCGTTTCCATTCACAAGTACATAGTTCGCACATAGATTAAAACATCGGAGTATGAATAAAGTTATTACAACCCAAGTTTAAAATTCAAAATAAAGCGGAAGCGATTAAGTTCAAATACCACACACACTCATTTCAAATACAGTGCCAGGTTCTTGATCAATATCCAACAAAAGCATTAAGTAGAGAAGAGTGACCATGCCCAAGGTCTAATCATCTCCCAAGGCGGGATAGAAGCAGTTCTAACAATAGCCATAAAACATCTCACCATCTGCAAAACATGGGAAATAAAACCCTAAGTACGAGAATGTACTCAGCTAGACTTACCCGTCATAAACTAAAAATAAAGTGACTCCAAGGAGTATGCAAGGCTGTATAAGAGGGATAGCTAACTCATTTGATTGCAGAAAAGCTTGCATTAAAGAAATAATTAATAAGAACTTTCTAGCAATGTATTTTAATCTGATTAACCTTATCATACTACATTAGCACCTGTACTAAACAAGCATGGAAATAATTATTCAACAAGAAAGTAACCAATTTCGGTTGAGTATCTTTCAAACAAAAGCTCAACCATCTCATCTCTTTGTTCAAGTTCTTACTACGATGCCGCTGCTCAAGTCAAGTGTTCACTGTCCAGGAACGATGGCGATTATAATCGATTACTAACCAGCTAGCGGATATTCCTCACACAAACCACACTCACCAGCCACGGTGAGCTACAGATCACCGACATCCAATTCGGGAAAAGCGTGAGATCAACAGGTACCATAGTATCCAGGAACCGCCCGGCTGCCTTATTCAGGGCGACCCTGACCTCGGACTTACTCTCCGCGTAACCTGTGGTCCCCCGTCTTCACCAATACGATGCGTACAGCAGGTCGACTCCCGGTCCAAATCAAAATTAGGCTTCGCGGTCGGAACGACTTATCCTTCTAGCTAAATGTGAGGCATAAATTCAATATGACTTGAGGACGTACGACGGACGGGGTCCTAGTTCGACACAGACGGGATAACCTCACCAAACCTCCAGTTCAGTCTCAACAACAATCCCGCCCGGTCTCGATTTATTATCTCCACATGATTATCCAAGATAACAATGTATTCAACCATTCTGAGTCACCACCTATAACTCGCGGATGACAAGAAATCACCCGACTTCTACCGATCTAGTTAAGCAGGGCTAAGAAAATAATCGTACCTGAACCTAACAGGGTTGAAGTATAAACAGTGGCAAGGAATATAAGTAATGCAGCAACGGTATAAAACAACGCCTATAACTTAATGCATCAAACAAGTAAAGGACTCAAGTTAGATATTTTGCAAACCACAGGGAGAATGCTCCGGGGCTTGCCTTTCAGGAAAGAGCTAGGCTGGTGGTCGGGACACTCCGAAAGATCAACATCGGGATCCTCTTCTGCTGCTGCTTCCCGCACCAAAGCTTCCTGCTGGCCTTCCTCTCCTGGTGCTCCGGGAACTACCGTTTCGAGCTCTGATGATCCTGTATGATGCATAGTGCGTATAAATACCATGCATACATAGAAATATAATGCTCATGCTGATGATGAATGAATGCTCAGCTAAGATAAATGATATGATTATTTGAAAACATGTATGATAAGCACATGTCATCTGCATTCTCTTCTACAAAAAATTCTTAAACAAGCCTCGCATTACAATTACTTGCACACTATATGGAATTATAAACAACCATTGTTTTGCATACTACACTCTACTGAACCAAAACCAATAACAGATTACACATATCACAAATAGCATAAAAAGCATTTTTACACACATGAAATAACAACCTTAAAGTATTATTTATTATTAAAAGAAATCAGGGTATAACTACAACATAACTTTAGACTACTCAGCAAATTCTGTAAAAATTACAGAAGCTTAATCATACCAAATAAAGACTACCATAAAAATTTCAAGTCAAACAGTAAGTACTTTATCCTACACAAAAATGACAAGGCAGCACAATTTTAGGGGCATAAAATACTTTGTACACAAAAGTATTGTCGGCGTTAGGGACCCGGGGGCGTCCTAAGCCAACGAGTAATCGTATGTGTGCAACCCGTTCGGATGGTGATGCAAGAAGAACACAGCGATTTATCCTGGTTTTGGCAAAGAAGGGCCCTACGTCCAGCGGGGGGAGAAGATTTGTATTATCTTGCACCTAAGTGCTTGTACAGGGGCGAATACAAGCGAAGGAGAGGATTCGAGGGAGGGGTCGAGTACAGAGCGGGAGAGTTATTTCGAGTCTAGGAGTCTGTCTAGGCGTATGTTCGGTTATCGTGAGATCGTTGTCTGGAGTCGTTCTCCTCTGTCCCTATTGGGTCTCCTGGCGTCCCCTTTTATAGGCCAAGGGGAGGCGCAGGGGTACATATGTTCTGGTTCGATGACGCCGTGGTGACGTTGTGGGTCGTGGTGGTCAACTCGAGGCCTCTGTAGAGACGTACGCTGAGCATGGCTTGTTCTGTAGTAGCGTGGCTCGGAGTTGACAGGCGTCCTTCGGAGACGTGATTGCTGACCGGTGAAAGATGTGATCCCCTGTAGAGGACGTGCGAGTTCCTATTGGGGTCGTATCGGGAGTTGTTGGCGCAGCTTTCGAGGTCGATGCAGGTTGACCGGAGGGCATCGATGCGTACTCGAGGCCTAGTCGAGGGGTAGCCTCGAGTGTAGTGGTTGAGCGGATAAGATCGAATTTAGGGAATCCGATGTCGGTTGTTTGTCACGTAGCACGTCGAAGGGGGGTCTCGAGCTGCCTAACAGCACTGAGTACGGCGTAATAGTGCCATGCAGACCGATGCACGTCCTCAGTATGGGCAGTAAAGCGAGATTCGACCGCTGTACGGACCACTGTGCGGACACTATAGCCATATGATTTGACGAGGTTAGGTAGTTTTTGTATTAAATGTGCTATCGAACGCACCTGGAGTTGGTGGATCGAGGGGGGCTCGACCCTTGTCGTATCAAAGCGTCCGTCCCGCCGGGGCCTCGATACTCGACACGGGGTCCCCCTCGAGCGATCATCGGCTGGTGACGTCAATGATTTGTCGAGGGTTGTGGCAGAAACTAGGTACTCTGTTGTGGGCCAGCCCAGTGTGTATTTGCCGGTGGGCCCTGGTGGGTCGAGGATGTACGGTCTGGTCTTGCACGTGTTTTGTCGAGGGTCCCGAGAGATTATTCTGAGGGTAAACTCGGGGTTCAACCGAAACCAAGGAAGGTTTAGGTTATCCCTTTTCTCGGTAACCGACAGTAGCCCCCGAGGCTTCGTGTAAGTGTTGATACTTACACGGAGGCTCAGTTGAATAGACTCGGAGTGTTGGTCGTATTCCAAAGGGTGCGCATGAGCGCACCCTTCGGGTGTAGCCCCCGAGGCCTCGGGTGAGTAGAATACTCGCCCGAGGTCTTTTATTTTTCGTTTGGTCAATGCATGCTCGAATGACCGAGCCCCCGGGTGGTTGGATCCTCTTTCGTCGAGGCCACCTGGTTGCGAGTCCACTCCTTAGCTTCTTTCGTCGAAGCCGATCAGGTGTGAGCTCGACTTTTTCGTTCGACCCTCACGAACCCTTTCAATCGGGTAGAGGGGGAGAAGCGTTGCGCTACCCATGCTCGGGCGAGCATCAACGTCTCAGGTGAGCTACTATCGGGAAATTCAAGTAAGAGCTCGTGCCCCGTTTGATAGGGGTCGACTAGTGGCCCTGAGGCGCTCTTATTCGAGCAAAACAGTGGGTCCCGCGGATGCCAAACCCTTTCGATCGGGTCCGGTGGCTCGATGCCTCCCCTCGAGGGGATTCCGTCGTGGTCCCTTAGTTTCGCCTTGAATGTGTCCGAGGGGGCCTCGAGAATTTGTTCTCGAGCAAGGGACTCGCATCGGCCCCCCTCGGTCACCCCTAACTCCGGTACTCGAGGGCAGCTGTCGAACCCTTTTCGAGGGCCAGCCTTCGCTCCCTTGAGATTTTGAGGGCCTGGGCCCGTATCCCGTATCGTGGGAAGATCCGTCTGTGGATAACTCCTCTGTCCATCACGCGTGCCTTTTTAAGCAGAAGCCGGAGCGGCACGGTAGTGGATGATTCCTGTACTTAAAGCGCATTTCGAGGAGGATAACTGTTAGTTCTTGTTTTTCAAGAAAAGATTCGAAGCGGGGCGGCCGCAATATCACGAGAGTCGGAACGGCGCGGTTGTGGTGGAGCCAGCATAACGCCTGAGTCGCGGATGCTTGGCGTGTGTCGATGGTCAATGGCAGTCGAGGGGGTGAATGCGAAACGGCCCTGTGAGGTCCTTCCGCCTCCTGAGGACGATGGTCTGTGAGCCAAATCGTCGAGGAGGGCGGCGATGGAGACGGCAGAGCAGGCCTGTAGGGAAAAACTGGGCGAAGGTGCCCGTGTAAATAAGTTAGTTTTTGTAACTTATATTCAGTGTGGTTTTGAGGGCCTTTAAAACATCTATGCATCTATCGTAATGCATTTGGATATTTTAAGGTCGAGCCTTCTCTGTTTTCTTTCGCCTAGATTTTGCTTTTTTGACTAAGTGTTCGACGCATGCTCGTATCCCTCGAGGGGGAAGCGAGTGGAGGTACCATAGCCCTGAGGCGTAGGAGAGCTCCCGACTCGACTGCCCTCGACCCTTAGGGAATTCAAGGCGTTTTCTACTTAGTCGCGAAGCGTATCTAGGTGTAGGAAAGAAGAGACGCTCGAGTTTTGATCACCTGACTTTTTCTTTTCGACTAAGTGTTCGACGCATGCTCGTATCCCTCGAGGGGGGGAGCGAGTAGGGGTACCGTAGCCCTAAGGCATAGGAGAGCCCCAGGCTCGACACCCCTCGACCCTAAGGGAGTTCGAGGCGTTTTCTACTTAGTTGCAAAGCAAAAGGAGACGCTCGAATTTTGAAAAATCATTCGTATTTTTTAGGAACTTAGGGGGTTCCCCCCTGTTAGCCCCCGAGGGAGGCTCGACTCTGGCGAGACAGGGTCGAGGCTACCTCTTCCATGCACAATAATAAGTTTGAACTTATAATCAAAAGTACTTCTTATACTTGTCATGCAAAAATATACGAAACATGCGAGAATGTACAAGGGTATCGATGCCCTAGGGGTAGAAACAACGTAGCTGTTCAATGTTCCATGTGTTCGTGAAGATTTCGCCTTTGTCGTTAGTGACGTAGCTGCACCACGGGGAATCTATCATCCTTATCATCGTTCTTGTCGTCGGGCTCTTCCTTTTTCTCTTCCTTTCCTCGAACCGTACCCTCAAAATGCCTTTTGAGCATCCGGCAGTTTCCGAGGGTGTGGTCGGCCTGATCCTTGTGATATGGGCATGGTTTCTTGAGCATCTCATTGAAGAGGCCCTTTTTGGGAGGGCCTCGAGGCTTCTTGCGCTTGACAGCCGCCACGAGGTCGTCGTCGGGGGCGTCTTTGCGCTTGCCTCGCGGGTTCTTCTTCTTCTTGCCCTCTTTCTTGCCGTCCTGGTTTGAACCCTCGGGGTTGGCCGCCTTGGCCTGCGTCTGGCCTTTGCTACCGTCGAAGAAGGCACCGACGGCCTCTTCTCCGGCGGCAAAGTTGGCCACGATGTCCATCAATTCGTCAGCCGTCTTTGGGGGAGTACGCCCGAGTTCCCGAACCAGTTCCTTGCAGGTAGTCCCGGCGATGAAAGCCAGGATTACCTCTTCATCGGTGACGTGGGGAAGCTCGGCGCGCTGCTTGGAGAAACGTCGAGTGAAGTCGTGGAGAGATTCCCTGGGATTCTGTCTGTAGCCTTGGAGTTCCCACCTGTTGCCCGAACGCAAATAGGTGCCCTTGAAGTTCCCCTCAAAAACCCTGACCAGGTCGGACCAGTCACAGATTTGGTTAGGGGAAAGCTCCTCGAGCCACCGTCTTGCGGTGTCGGAGAGAAAGAGTGGGAGTTGTCGAATGATGGCGCTGTCGTCACGGGCCCCACCAAGCTGGCATGCCAATTTGAAGTCGGCAAGCCAGAGCTCAGGATTTGTCTCACCGTCGTATTTGATGAGACTTGTCGGGGGTCTGAAGGGGCTAGGCAGCGGCGTGCTGCGAATCACACGGCTGAAGACTCGAGGTCTCGGTGGATCCGGGGATCGACGTCAGTCCTCATCGCTCTCGTAGCGTCCGCCCCAATGAGCACTGTAGCCTCGCGCCTCGGCGTCACCGCACTTGCGCCTGCGGTGTTCGTTGATGTTGTGACGCGCGTCGTGGGGCTCGCGGTTGTCACGAACGCGATCGTGGTCCGGGACCGCCCCCTTCGAGCGGGAGGAGTCTACCGGCTGGGTCGAAGCCTGCCTCTCATGCCGCGAGGGTTCGTGGTGTTGCCCTGAGGCCGCACCTCGACGCCTTGAAGCAGAACTTTCGGCCTGCTGAATGGCGGACACCTCGAGAAGGCCCTTGATCTCCTGTTGGACTCGCTGGGCTTTGGGATTCGAGGGGGCCGACATGTTGCGAAGGAGCATGGTTACTGCGACGACATTCTGGCTGGCTCGATTGAAGGTGGGACGTGCAACCGTATCCGCGCCCACAATCTGCCGCTGCACTTGCCACGCTCGAGCCCGAGCTCCTCCGCGTGGGGGTTGCGATTGTCATGCTCGAGGGTACGCTCGAGCTGGCGCAGTCGCTCGTTGTCTTCGTCGAGCTTGGCCCGAAGCTCCTGGACCTGCGCGAGCTGGGCGACGCGAGCGCCCTGCGAATCATGCGGGTCATTGGTCGCGGCAGGGGGCCCTTCCTCCTGTCCCGCCAGGAGGGGCCCACCTGTTGCAGCCGGTGGTGTGGACGTCTCTGCAGGATCGGCGTCGTCGTCCGACGCGGTGACTATGTCGACATGAAAACACCCTCGCGTGGGATCATAGTAGCTGGAGTCGTAGTCAGAGTCGGAGTAGAGCGGGCAAGGCACGACGGTCTGCCCAAATTGTTCCACTTCCAGCCACCTTCGAAGCGCACGAGGGCGAGCGCCGCGTGGGCGAGGGTTAATCGGGCGTTCGGGGGCCAGTACCGGTACCTCCTGGTGCGCTGCTGCGCGCAAGGAGGGGCCGGTCCGTTCCCTGTCCGTCCCGAAACCCGAGCGCACGATAGTGGGGTACGTCGAAGCGGCATCGTCGAGCCCAAATGGCAGTGCCGGTCGGGCGGCAAACTGCTCATGGGGCAAGAGAGCCGTAGACGTGAAGGGAGCGTTCGCCTGGGGAGAAGCGTTCAACCCTGGCGAGCGCTGACCCACGTCAGGCCTTACGCGTAGTCGCGGGAGCCTCCGGGCCAGAGAGCTCAAGTCATCCACCGAAGACGAAGATGATGTGACGACCGTGGTCGCACGGCAGCGTCGCCGCCCTGCGATCCACGTCTCCTTCTTGATTGGGAAGTGTGGTGGTGAGGACGACGCGAGGCTCCTCGTGGAGTCCCTGAAGCGCCCCCGCTCGGGTGCCCGATTGAGAGCAGGACCATGTCATGGCTCGTGCCGAGCGACATGAACTCCAGACTCCCAAACCAGATCACTGAGCCGAAAGGGAGTGATGATACGAGGTCCGCCATCCGGACGAAACGGTTTGACACACAGGGCCCCTACCTGGCGCGCCAACTGTCGGCGTTAGGGACCCGGGGGCGTCCTAAGCCAACGAGTAATCATATGTGTGTAACCCGTCCGGATGGTGATGCAAGAAGAACACAGCGATTTATCCTAGTTCGGGCAAAGAAGGGCCCTACGTCCAGCGGGGGGAGAAGATTTGTATTATCTTACACCTAAGTACTTGTACAGGGGCGAATACAAGCGAAGGAGAGGATTTGAGGGAGGGGTCGAGTACAGAGCGGGAGAGTTATTCCGAGTCTAGGAGTCTGCCTAGGCGTATGTTCGGTTGTCGTGAGATCGTTGTCTGGAGTCGTTCTCCTCTGTCCCTATTGGGTCTCCTGGCGTCCCCTTTTATAGGCCAAGGGGAGGCGCAGGGGTACATATGTTCTGGTTCGATGACGCGGTGGTGACGTCGTGGGTCGTGGTGGTCAACTCGAGGCCTCTGTAGAGACGTACGCTGAGCATGGCTTGTTCTGTAGTAGCGTGGCTCGGAGTTGACAGGCGTCCTTCAGAGACGTGGTTGCTGACCGGTGAAAGACGCGATCCCCTGTAGAGGACGTGCGAGTTCCTATTGGGGTCGTATCGGGAGTTGTTGGCGCAGCTTTCGAGGTCGATGCAGGTTGACCAGAGGGCGTCGATGCGTACTCGAGGCCTAGTCGAGGGGTAGCCTCGAGTGTAGTGGTTGAGCGGATAAGATCGAATTTAGGGAATCCGATGTCGGTTGTTTGTCGCATAGCGCGTCGAAGGGGGGTCTCGAGCTGCCTAACATCACTGAGTACGGCGTAATAGTGCCATGCAGACCGATGCACGTCCTCAGTATGGGCAGTAAAGCGGGATTCGACCGCTGTACGGACCACTGTGCGGACACTATAGCCATACGATTTGACGAGGTTAGGTAGTTTTTGTATTAAATGTGCTATCGAACGCACCTGGAGTTGGTGGATCGAGGGGGGCTCGACCCTTGTCGTATCGAGGCGTCCGTCCCGCCGGGGCCTCGATACTCGACACGGGGTCCCCCCCTCGAGCGATCATCGGCTGGTGACGTCAATGATTTGTCGAGGGATGCGGCAGAAACTAGGTACTCTGTTGTGGGCCAGCCCAGTGTGTATTTGCCAGTGGGCCCGGGTGGGTCGAGGATGTACGGTCTGGTCTTGCACGTGTTTTGTCGAGGGTCCCGCGAGATTATTCTGAGGGTAAACTCGGGGTTCAACCGAAACCAAGGAAGGTTTAGGTTATCCCTTTTCTCGGTAACCGACAAGTATATCAAACAACAGATCTCAGAACATTATTAGCTCTAGATTGACATAAAAACATCCTCTAAAAAGTTTTATACACAAATTCCTTATATATTATTTATTATGAATTATTTATCATCACATGAAAAATAGGCACCACAACTAGACAGAGTAAACGTTCCACAGGGCATAGCCTCACAATATTTTTCACAGATAGAGCATGATATAAGAAGACTAACAAACTTGGTCTCACATTTTTCTGAGCAACATAGAATTACTTATGCATTTTCTAAAATAAAAGCAATTAATAGAGATAAATAAAGCTATACAGAAAAGTATCACAAATTCCATATTTTATATTTTTCATACATAGATCATCTCATAAGAAAAATACTGCAAGTTGAACCAACTCATTTGGATGAAAAATGAGCAAGTTATGATTTTTCAAAGGTTTTAACAGAAATCTTTAAAATTCATTCTTGAAAATTAATCGAACCGAAAACACTACGCGTACCCGGAGTGTACCCAGCGACTGAACTTCGCTACGGACACCCGACTCTGTGTACCCAGACCGAACCTATGCTGACGTCAGTGCTGATGTCATGTTGACGTCACCATGGGACCCACACGTCAGTGAAACATCGCGAAACACCGGTCGCCGGCCGACGGGATCTCGCCGGCGGCGAGGTCTCCGGTGACACTACGGCCACCAAACGACTCAACTCGTCAGCGCGAACTCAACGGTGGGTAAAATGTAAGAAAATAACGCGGTCTTGACCGGCGGCGGCGGACGGCGGCGTGGGTCGACGGTGAACTCGCCGGAGTTGGTCACGGCAGGTTACACTGACTAGCCTAACAGCTTCAGCAGGCCACGGTGGTTCTCATGGACTAGACCAAGCAACGAATGGACGGCCGGAGCAACGACGGCGACGTACGCCGGCGAGCAGCGGTGCAAATCCACGACGGCGGATGGCCAAATTCGTCGGGCTCGGACCCTAATCGGTCCCATTAGCTACACCAATCGACCCTACTCGAGCAGACGAACCCGATGCGCAGGGTAAAGGAGGGAGGGAGAGGCTGCTGACCACGACGGACCGCGCGACGGTCGGGGCGGCCATGGCCGGCGAAGGGGAACGGGTCGATTCGACCTCTACCTGGGGTTATTGAGGCGGGGAGGGTGCGCAGGACGTGGCTCGCGTCGAGGCGGAGCTTCTGGTGAGTTCTTGGCAAAAAGTATCAAGGCTGTGGGGTGTGGTGGCGTGCGAGCTCGTGGCGGCGGCAATGGCGGTTCGGCGTCCGCTTGCTCGGGCTCTGGTGGAAGAGGAGGGGCGACAGCGCGTCTGAAGCTGGGAGAGTGAGCGAGAGTGAGGGCGACGCGGTCGGACTGGCTTAAGGTGGCTAGTTGAGCTCAGACCGAGACAGCACGGCGTCGGAGCTCGTCGAGCGCATGGCGCTCATGTGGGCAGAGCGGGGGCGCGTGGGCGAGCGGTGGGGCCAGGCCGAGCGCGAGCGTGCAAGCGGGATGAGCGGCGCTCGGGTGTGGGGGCAGAACAGCGGGCAGCGACAGCGGCCCGGCGTACGGACGCCACACGGCCGGCGTCGGCGCGGACAGCGTCGCGAGGAAGAAGAAGAGAGGAGGACGAAGAGACTGTTCGGTGGGTCCCACTGCACTAAGATTCGTGCAGAACTTGATGAACCCCATATTTTCTAAAATAATCCGAATTTTGAAAAACTCATAAACGATGAAATGTTCCTTTTGATGAGTAGAACATTTCACTTTTAAACATCAAAACCTAATTCTACCTAGAATTTGAATTTCAAAAATAGGGATTTAAAATTAAAAGAAAATCATTTTTACAAACTGTTTTTGATATTTTTGACCCACTTTTAAGCCTTTTCATGAAATGACCCTAAAATAAGTTTTGCTCCAAATAATTTTCTCTACAAACTTTATTTAACACTCTACCCCAAACAATCAACCTATCATAAAGCTCTAGTTCAAATCAAGGTAAGCACATATTTAAATTCTATCATTTCATGTAAATAAATAACTATGCAAATGAGATGATCATGCTCATGATACGCAAGATAATGCATGCTTAACACCAGGGTGTTACAAAAACAAGGCATCCTCTCCCAACTCAGTCACACCGCTAACCTAACAACATCACCAAGCTCAAACGCCTAACAGAGCTCATTGGCTCAACCCGTCCATGAGAGCATCCACAGATCTATCACACATTCACACAAGTTGAAGAACAACACATGAGAATTAACGCCTAACAGAGGAATTTTCTCAGATATTTTGATGATCAGTACTTGATACAATATATCTGAAAACCTTACTCTAGAACCGGCAATGACTAGCTACTAATACTAGCAGCACACACGCACTACACTACATTGCTTAATGAAAAACACACGATACAAAAGCTCGGTTGACACAGCACCCACGGTTTGCACGCACGCCTTGGCCAGAGTCTTTGCGCACTTCAATTTCCAGTGTTCCTTGTTCGCTGCCATGATTGAGCAGCTAGTATGCATGTCAGCAAACACGGACACACCACGGATTACACCAACAGTACTCAATGATCTCTATCGAAGTCTATAGTCATAATCATCGGAGCCCCAATCCTCGTCGGATTCATAGTCCATATACTTGTCATAATCACCATTCCGATCATAATAGTCCTCAAGCTCGAGGCAGGAGTACCCTTCCCCCGGTAGATGCTGACCTGGAATGTCCATGGTGTCACTACTGGATCCGCCGTCTTTGCCGAGTGCCGGCCGCACTCGGCAAAGGCACCTTTGTCGTCGGCAAAGGCTTTGCCGAGTGCGGCTCTCGGCAAAACCCCCTTGGCAAAGAATTGGTCGGCAAAGGAGTCTTTGCCGAGTGCCATCTGGCAGGCACTCAGCAAAGGCTTTGCCGAGTGCCACGCCAGCACTCGGCAAAGGTAACTGGCGACGTCAACCTGACGGCACCCTTTGCCAAGTGTGACGTGGCAGGCACTCAGTAAAGATATTTTATTTTATTTATTTATTAAAAAATTATTTGCCGAGTGCCGCGCCTGGCACTCGGCAAAGATTTTTTATTTTTTTTTGAAAAATTCTTTGCCGAGTGCTGGCTCTCGGCAAAGGTATGGTCTCTTTGCCGAGTGCAATGCCAGCACTCGGCAAAGCTTTTTTATTTTTTTTGAAAAATTGTTTGCCGAGTGCTGGCTCTCGGCAAAGGTATGGTCTCTTTGCCGAGTGCCACGCCAGCACTCGGCAAAGCTGGGCTCTGCTGGGAAAAATGCCCAACTTTGCCGAGTGCTGGCATTCGGCAAAGCTAGAAAACTTTTTTTTGTTTTTTCTGTTTTCTTGCATTTTAGACATGCAATTTCACATATATTCATGACAATAGACTAGAATATCACATAAAAATCATATTTCATCATCAAATGACGTCTCAACATGAATTCATACATAAATGTCTTCAAATTCATCCGTTACATCGATACAAATTCATAATATGTCCAAAAGAACGACAAGTTTATCGATACAAGTCCACAAGCGGGCAGTAGAGGTACCTAGCTCGACTCGGCGTCCCTAGGGGCCCCAGAGCCCCCACCTTGCTCCCACGGAGACCACCCTAACCGCGGCGCCGACTGGAACGTCTAGTAGGGCGGCGGAAGCAGAGGGCCGCTTGCAGGCCTGAAGTGCCCCTGCTGCGTCGGTGGAGGAGGAGCGGTACCTGGCCACGTGATCTCCTGAGTCGGGAAGGTCAGGCCCAGTGGAGGGCTGGCATCTGCAGGAGTCGGGTTCGAACCCGCCGATTGTTCCTGCACAAAGGACAAGTGATCTCATTAGTACGTGCAGGATGACCGCACAAGCTAAAGCAACAGGCAATATACTCACCGGAGTCCCTATAGGAGTAGTGTAAGGTCCTAGATGGCTAGAGGGGGTGAATAGCCTATTAAAAATTCTACAAACCACTAGATAAAACTTGATTAGTATAACAAATAGCGATAACCGCGGTTTGCCTAGCCTAGATTGAGAGCAAGCCTCCTAGTGACAATTCTAATATATATTATGACCTCTATGTCACGCAAAGACTATGTTACTATCTTCTAATCTATTGAACTATCATGATAATCTATTCTACATAAGCTATACAATATGAATATATATAATAAAGTAAATACAAGGGGTAGGTTAGCAATTTCAATACCGACGGTGGAGTGAAGTTGTTGACAATCACCAAGATGATATTTAATTGATCACAATGACAACAATATAAATATATCGATGAAGAACCAATCACCGGGAGACAAGAGATGATACAATGATTTTTCTCCCGAGGTTCACTTGTACACCGACAAGCTAGTCCCCGTTGTGTCGACCTCCACCTAGATGGTTCCTCGGTGTGACCCTTAAGCCACTTGCCCCGCAAGGCACTCCCCCGCAAGGGAACTGCAAGACAACACTCTCAAGCGAGGTAACTCAATGACACGAGCAATTTACTAGAGTTGCTTTTGGCACTCCGCCGAGGAAAAGCATAAGAACCTCTTACAAATCAACACCGGAGGTGGGCAAGAACAATCACGAACTCTTTCCAACGCCTCCAACAATCTCCAAGCTGGCTAGATGACGGTGCTCACCAAGAGTAACAAGAAATCACTGGCCAAACGACTCGCAAGTGCCACTAGATGAATCAACTCATGCAATGCACTTTGAATCACTCAATCTCACTCAAGATTAGCAATCAAGCAAGAGAGATGAGTAGGAAGGAGAAGCTTCAGCTCAAAGGATACACAAGAGTGTTAGAAATGCTAAGAGACCTCCCCAAGGACCGTCCACCTTCTATTTATAACCCCTCAAGTTGAAACTAACCGTTAGCCAAAGATTCCCTTCGAGTCAGCACGGCAACAAGCGCCGGACATGTTAGATGGAACCGCCGGACGCGTTCGGCGCTCCATCTTGCGCCACGTGTTGCCCGCGTTTAAAGTCGACCGTTGCCTCCCAACGGCTACTTCTCGAAACGGCTTAGATCAACACGCCGGACGCGGCTAATGGAACCGCCAGACACGTCCGGCGTGTTCACCATCCGCGCGTCAAACACCAAAAGCTCTGGATGCTTCAGTTCGACTGAGCGCCGGACGCTGCCCCTCCACTGTTCAGCGTCCGACGCGTTCACCCTCCGTGCCACGCACAACGCGCCGGACGCATCCACCGAGCATCGGACGCTACTCAGTGCGTACCGCGCTTGGGGCCGTCACGTCGGACGCCAGCGTCGGACGCGTCCGCCGCACGCGCCAGACTATCTGCCTCGCCTTCCAAGCGCTGGACGCGCCAGACCGGCGTCCGGCGCTCCGCTTGCCAGCATCCGGCGCTTGGAAGGTTTGCACTTTCAAGCCCGCGTCGGCGCCAAACTTTGCCACCTTTTATCATACATGCTAATCAACAAGTATAACACTTTGTACACGAGAATTAGCATGTTTTCACCAAGATTTTACATCCGGTGCTATAGAAAATATGCATCTAATTTTCTCAAAAATGCCGAATCCCCCGAGCTTGCGGTTACCAAACCCAACTCAACCCTGCAAACACCATCACCTTTGCAAATGTGCTAAACTCCATCATGTGACATCTCCCTGTGCAAGTGAGTTAGCATTTTCAGCCATTTTCCAAAGGATTTTTATCGCGCACTAGATCCTAAATGCAATCACATGAAATGATGGATCTAGTGGCACTCATAAACTGAATTACCGAAGATCTCCCCTCTTCATAGTTCGGCTATCGATCCTAAACCACTCACACCCTCTATGGTGTCTCGAGTGCGAAACAAAATGGCCCTATAGGTTATACCTTTGGCTTATGTTCAATTTGTCAATCCTCCAACCGCCAAGCCTTTACATGGCATTTGACACTCCACGTCATCATGCAACCGTCTTGGTCGATCGATCTCGATATTACTTGCTCTTCACCGTTGGTCGGTCCATCGGCGTCAAGTCTTGCCCAAGCTTCACCATCGCACGGTCCTTCGCTTCGAAGCCTCAACTTGCCCTTCACACTTCCAACCGGTCCATCGAGCCAGGCCCATCTTGATCTTCACCATGCTTAGGTTACTTAACTTCATGTCATGACTCATCATCGAGCTCCACTTGGCATGGACTACCTTTCTCTAAATCATCCATTTAGAAATAAGGTTAGTCCTTAGGTTTCATCAATTATCCAAAATCAAACCGAGGACTTTCAAGTAGGCACAGGAATAGGTGGTGGAGCGAAGATCGAGGCAAGGAGCTCGGCATGCTGCACTTTCGGGATCTGAAGGCCCCGGAAGTGGGCGGCAAAGTCCTGCATCTGACGATGGTAGTGCCGTGTGACAGCCGCCAGCTGCCGCTGATGGGCCACCGCCATGTTCTTCTGGTTTGCCTGCAACTGTGCGATCTGGGCCTACAATATTACACCCGCAAGGTTGATGGTATGTGAAGGCGATGTACATGTGTGAAACGAGTGAACGATGAATAAAACTGCACTTATCTGAAATGCCGAGAACATCTGCGCGTTGCTCGGCTGCTGAGGCGCTATGGGGATGTCGGAGGAGCTCCTGGTCCCGTCTCATCGAATCTAGCTCAGCGTGGGAACAGAGGACGACTCGATGGCGCTGTTGGCCACGTGTATGATCTCACTTATGATAAAGAAGAGAGAATCAAACCAGGATGGGATCAGATTCCAAGTTGCAAACCAACTACATCGTCTGCCCGTTGGAAGCAGGATGGGATCAGATGCAAACCAACTACATCTGCCCGTTCCCAGTCCCTCACCTGCTCATCTACTACTAAGTGGCGCGGGGGTCGTCGATCGTGTGCTGGCTCAGCATGGGGTCGGCGGTGGAGCGGCGGCAGTGCTGGAAGACATGGCGCGATCGATCCTGAGTAGGAGTCGATTTCTTCGTTGGTGGCCAGGAGGCAGTCGGCGACACAGGGCTTCCGGAAGCGATGACCAGCACTGCACCGCCACTGCGTCGCGTGCCGTGCTGGTTAGATTTAAATTGTGCTCTATCTCTATCTCAACTTCAGAAACTATTTGTAGAAACTTTACTCTCCAATCATGTATCTGTTGCCCAGTCTAGCTTGTTTTTGGGTCAGTTAACTAGTCGCGGTCCAATGCCATTCTAGTTATTTTTCCACTCGCCTTATGAACTACAAAAAAGTAATTCTAGTTCATTTGCTCATCAAACTTTTGACTCCACGCAAAATAGTTTGAACATGCATCCCTGTGAGCAGAGGAAAATAGTTTGAACATGCATCCCTGTAAGCAGAGGTTTCGATTAACTCCTGTTTCTTGTCAAACTGTTTCTAACATCTGTATTTCCATTTGGCAATGGAAATGTGCTTATCCTTGATCGGTTTGAAAAATAATAATAGGATGGATTTAGTTCGAGAAAATTATTACAAAGAAAAGTTGGTTCAACATCTGAAAAGCAACACTAACTGAGCCACACACATAATATCAAGTGTGCGTACAGAGCGAGAATAAAATGAATTCTGATTAAATTCCCATCCTGGTTGGAAACATGGAGAAGACATGACGTAGCGAATGAGTAGCTGAGTGGCTGGGAGCGGACAGAAACAAGGAGGATCATCGCCTGGTTCACTAGCTAGCCACATGACATATTTCCCCGATTTCGCCACCAGGGCCGAGCTCCGCTGTGAGACCACAGAGCAGCGGCATGGAGGAAATCCTCGCTGCCTGGATCAGCCAAGTAGAATCTGAAGAAGAACAGCCGATCGTCATCAGGCGACGCCAAGACACGGGAAGCCAAGAGAAGCATGGGCAGATCACCAACGACGACGACGTCCGCGATCATCGACAGCTCCGTAGGCACGGGCGCCTCGAAACGGATCGTGCAGCCGGTGAAGGGGTTCAGGACGCGAGCGGCGCGCGGGGGCACCCTATCCGCCAGGACGAGGAAGCCACCGACGGTGGACGTGACGAGGTGGTAGTCGCGGCCGAGGAGGTGCGGCGGCAGGCTCCTGCGGAGGAAACGACCCGTGGTGCTGTTGACGAAGAGGCGCGTGCCGTCGTCGTCTCCGGTCGTCACTTCTTCCAGCATCACCCACCGTGTAGGGAAGAAGCGGGGGTCGTGCCGGTTTGCTCTCGCTCCTGGGGTCGGTGGTGCTGGAGCGCCAGTGCTGGCATACGGCGCGCAGGTCCATGTAGCAGTCCAGGTCGTTGGTGGTGAGGAGGCAGTCAGCGACGCGGCTCACGAGGTCCGTCGGAAGCGAGGACCAGCCGCCCTGCGCCGCCGCCATTGCGTGCCTCAGCCTCACCCGATCCGATCCGTCTGGAGTTCAGTTTCAAGCCAAGTGTGCTTTGGTTTTGTATTGAGTTTGTGGCAGGCGCCGAAGGATCCGGTCAACAGGCCATTTGCAGCCAGCTTGCGCTAACAGGCCTGACTGGCCCATCGGGCTACTGCAAAAAATAATCACCACCAAAACCACTTGTGGCGTAGATAGATTCATTGAGACGAATAGATTTCACGGTTATTATTAGCCCCTACAGTACTATTCTTAGGCAAATCTCGTCTAGTTCTCCGAACTGGGAATCCTTCTCATCTCGATGCCGAGTCATGCTGTGAGAGAGTGAAAGATCCCATGGTGACATCGAGAAATGCCATGAGATAACTAAACATGTAGAACCAATATGCTAGCATTAAAGATTAGATAATATACTCAAGAGTCCAAACAAATATAATAGTTGAATATATGGAGCTACTCCTACCAGTTTTATGCAGACATTACTAAAGATTAATTAGATAATACGCCCACCAGACATATATCAATGCATATAATTTTTTTTGTAATATCGTGGATTTCGAATTGACTCCTAAGTCACAAGCAAAATAGAACTGTCCACAGAAAGCATCGGTAACAGTATTTTTAGAAAGAAAAAAAACAGTATTTGGATTTCACTTTTCAGGAACTACGTTGATAACAGTATTTTGATAGTTAAACGCATACGGCATACATAGCAATATTTTTTCTCTCAATGCCACGGAGAAAGAAGCATTTTCTCATACAAACTACGAAATGATTTGAAACATGCACCACAGATAATGTAAAATCAGAGTAACAATATCCCTCATTGCATATCAAAGAAATCCAAAACTTGAGGGGAAAAAAGAGGGAAGAACTCAAACGTAATCTGATGAGGATGATCAAAGATGCCTACTGCATAAGAAAACCATTCAATTTGATTCTGACTTCGAAAAGGATTCAAAAATCTAAAGACATGCAGAGTAGATATACATGTAATATCAGAGCAAGCATAGAACTGTATTATTGAAAGACCATAAGCATGGCAGCTATCATAACATGATGATCTTCACAACTCATAACCGGTCAAATGGTACGCAGTATGCGATGACACTAAACTTCTTATGCATAGTAGGAACTGAATTGACCAAAGTATGTTTCAGAACAATGTTGCATCATTGGATGGGCTTCAACACGGATGCACACTAGTTGCAAGTAGCAGACAAAAGCATAAGTCCTCGAACTTGTTCATGCATAACATAGTCCAGACTCCAGATATATATAATTGCTGAACATATGTAGAACTAATATGCAAGCACTGAAGATTAGACAATATACTAGAGCTGCTCCTACCAGTTTTATGCAGGCTTTGAAGATTAATTAGATGATAAGCCTACCAGCTAGTGCCAAGGATTCAAGACTTCCATAGTAATAGTAGTAATCATTGCCAGATGATTGATAACGAGATCCGCCACCGCTGGTTTCTTACTCGTCGTCGTCATCCTCACATTTGGATGTATGGTGCCATGTCGTTGAAAGAAAGCTGGCTATCGTAACGTGTTTGAGTCCAGTTTCCACACTGGCGGATCACGCGGAATGTCCATGGTGTAGTTGCATAGGACCTGTGTCAACGTGAAAGGGGTCGTATTGAAGGACCAGTACGATGGGCCAGGCGTCCAATACACATACGGTCGGTCGTATGGGACAGCTTCCTCCACAAACTCCGGTTTCTGTTCCACAGCCTCGGCCCCAATGTCAACCTTGTATATTGCGAGCTCCATCTTTTTGAAATAATCAACCTTTACCATTGGGAAGTAGACACAGTTGGCCTGAATTCCCCGGAACATGTTGGTGTCAACAGCAACGCACCTGACTCCGAGGAACAGAGCTAGGCTGCCGATGCTCCTGACCTGCTTCGTCACATTCCCGGCAGAGTCGACCTTGAACACAAACATGCGATGGCGGCTCTTCACGACCGCTAACATATCGCCGCCACGGACCTCCACTGTGTAACAGCGGAAGCGCACGTCGGCGCCGAACAAGTCCAAGGACTTGCTAAGTCCGAGGAAGACAACATGGTTAATAACGTCGGTGGCACATTTGGCGGCTGACAACAGAGGCAGGCAGCTTGCAGGACACTTGCTGGGGCTGATATCTTCAGAGAAGCAGGCGCTCTGCGGGTCTGCCCAGTACACCTTGTTTGGGCCGCCGTCGGGCACGATGGAGACCAAGAAGAGTTTAGGCGAACAAGTAGAACCGACGACGGCAGCAGCAAACCGCCACGGTCCGCGGGTCGGCACCGGCATTGGCGCCGCGAAACGCACCAAGGAGCCGGTGAAGGGGTTGAGGACGCGCACGGAGGTGCGCGACGTGGGAGCCCGGGCCCTGTCCGCCAGGACCAGGAGGCCGCCTGCGGTGCTAATGACGAGGTCGCAGTCGCGGAGGAGCGGCAGCCGCTTGCGGAGGAACTGGCCGGTGGCGGTATGCAGAAAGAGGCGAGAGTCGTCGCGGCCGTAGTCGCGGCTGAAGTAATGCTTGACGACGTCGTCGAGCATGACCCACTGGGTGGGGCGGAAGCGGGGTCGGCGGTGGCGGAGCGCCGCCAGTGCTGGCAGACGGCGCGCATGTCCATGTACGCGTCGATGTCGTTGCTGGCCAGGAGGCGGTCGCCGACGAGGTTGAGCAGGTCCGACGGAAGCGAGGACCAGCCCTGTGCCGCCGCCGTAGCTTGAGCATCGATCCGCCCCTGCTTCCTGTTCCTGTTGATTCAATGATTAGCAGTGAGCCGAGAGGGAGAAATGAGATCGACGAGGAAGGCGACTAGGACGGGCGGCACGTACGGCGTGTGAACGCGGCGGCGGCGGCGCTTCGGCATTCGGCTCTCCCTACTGTACGGATGGCCGGACGGCGGAGGCGCGGCGCAGAGCAGTGGAGAACGGAGGGAGGCACCGGCCGCCGGGCGCGGAGGCGGAGCAGGGGAGCACGGAGGCGCCTGCAGGAATTGGGGTTTCGCCGATTTGGGGGTGACGGCGATCTGAAGAGTTTTTTTTATTTTTAATTTTTTTAAAAAAATTTATAATTTTAATTTTTTTTCGAAATATGACAGAACTAGTCGTCCACAGTGGGCGTTATATGTGACGTGGCACAGGGCCGGCCGCCGCCGGTGCCGGCTTTTGCGGGCGGCCCTCTGACGTCCAAAAAACGCCCACTGCGTGGCCGTTTTTTGGTGGCGAGGGAGCCGCCTGTAAAAGTGCGCGCTATTTTACGGGCGGGCCTCGGAGCAGCCAAAAAATGCCCACTGTGTGGACGTTTTTTGCGCGCCAGGGGGCGTCTGCAAAAGGACGAGGCCGGCCAGGGTGCTGCTAAGTGCCCTTAGCACTCTCTTTTCTTTATTATATTTTTTCTGTCTTCTTCCACGGTCTTTCTTCCCGAGCCGCTCGTGAGCCCTCTGACGTATACGTCTTCGTCCCGCGTCCCATGTCCCATGACCACGCCCCAAGCAGAACGGCCATCGGCGGTCGCGCCTCGGCAAGCACCTGCTCCAAGCAGCCACGACCACAGCACACCGAGCCCCCGCGCGGGAGCGCCTCGGCGACGGCCGTGACCCTGGCAGGCAGCACCCTCGGCGGACGTGCCCCTAGCAGATCGAGGGCCGGCCTCGCCCTTTTGCAGGCGGCCCTCTGGCGCGCAAAAAACGCCCACACAGTGGGCGTTTTTTGGCTGCTCCAAGACCCGCCCGCAAAACAGCACGTACTTTTGCAGGCGGCTCCCTCGCCACCAAAAAACGCCCGTGGGCGTTTTTTGGACGCCAGAGGGCCGCCCGCAAAAGCCGGCACCGGCAGTGCCACGTCACATATAACGCCCACACAGTGGGCGTTTTTTAAAAAACGGCCACTGTGGACGACTAGTTCTGTCCGATCTGAAGACGATGAGACGGGGGGCGGGTTGGTTAGGCACTAGGCTGGGCTGGGTTGGGCCTTTTGCACATCCGATTTTTGACCCGTTGTTACTTTTTTTTGAGAAATTTGACCTGTTGTTACTGGGCTTAGAATGGAAGAGGGGTTACTACCGTACTAGTGCTCTTTGGGCTGTTGTATCTGGTTTGGATTCTTGGAAGTAGTATACACAATATATTTTAGGTGGTTGAAGGTATATTCTGCTAAAAAAAGGTGGTTTAAGGTATATTTCCTCGATTCACAAAAAAAGGAAGGCATATTTCGTCCAAAAAGGTGGTTCAATGTATTTCACAAATCACAACCATTATCTTCTCCATTTAAATCTCCTAAAAGAATTATGAAAACGACGGGGGCTGTTCTGTTGGCCACATCAACATAGATATCAATTAGCAACGCTGTCTAAAGTTTCATCAATGTTCAATGGCAAAGTAAAATTTGGGCTTAACATTACTACGAAGTTGACATGCTAGTTCAACATTAGTACGTGGGACAAAAACACCTGTTCATCCCATTCCCATCCATTTTATTTTATTCCATTTCCAATGCATCTGCAATCGAGAAGAATTCCGTAGATAATACTCACTCTAACAGTACATGGCAGCAGGAGCTCATCGCTACTAATCCGTCTTGGCATTTCCCATGGGGTTGCCATCGAAGCGGCCGATCCGGAAGAATCCGAGGTCGAGGCCGGCCTCTGCCGCCGTGTTGGAGTCACCATCAATGGCCATCTCCGCCAGGATCTTCCCCACGGCGGGGCCCATCTTGAATCCATGCCCGGAGAACCCGACCCCGACCACGACGTCCCGGCCGAGCTCCCCGCCGAGGAAGTCCATGACGAAGTCGCCGTCGGGCGTCATGGAGCACATGCATGACTGCCGGACGACCGGCCCGCCCGTGGCGTCCACGTGGTCCCGCATGGCCTCCTGGATCCACCTGGCCACGCGGTCCGTGACCTCCGCGTCGCCGGCCAGCCAGTCGCGGGCGTCCGGGTCGCATGGTGGCCCGCCGTCGCAGCTGATCTTGATGAGCCCCGGGACCTCCAGCGACGGCGTGCCGTAGACGGGCGGTTCGCCGTAGCTGGAGAAGGTCGGGAACCCGGAGCTCGCCGTGAGGCTGTGCTCGCGCCCGGGCTTCACGCGCCAGTAGAGGTGGAGCGTGTGCAGCGGCCTGACGGGGAGGTCCACGCCGGAGACGGAGCCTATCAGCTTGGCCGCCCACGCGCCCACCGTGACGACGCACTTGGCGCCGCGGAACGTCTCGCCGTCGCGGGTCCTCACCACGACGCCGCCTCCGTCAGGCTCGGGCGCCTTTTCGATGCCGACGACCTCGGTGTTGTCCCGGACCACGGCGCCTTTGGCGACGGCGAGCGACTGGAACATGGCGACGGCCTTGGTGGCGCTGAGCACGCCGCCGTGGTCGCTGAGCGCGGTGACCCACCCGTCGTCGCCCGAGCCCGGGGGCACGGTGAGGGCGAAGGCGCCGCCCCACCTGCGTTCGAGGTCGTCGGCCACGACCTCCTCGGCGCCGATGTTGGCGAGCGCGGCGGCGAGCGAGGCGCTGGACCGCGGGCCCATGGAGAGGTGCGGCGTCGGGGTGAGGACGCGGTAGCCGGCCTCGGTCTCGGCGGCGGCCCAGAGGCGGCGCGCGAGGCGCACCATGCGGACGTACCGCGGCTGCGCGTAGGCGTCGCGGATGATGCGGGAGTCGCCGTGCGAGGACCCCAGCGGGTGGAGCAGGTCGAAGCGCTCCAGCAGCAGCACGCGGACGCCCCGGGACGCCGCCGCGTGCGCCGTGCAGCTGCCCATGATGCCCGCGCCCACCACGATGACGTCGAAGAAGGCGGCTTGGGGAGCTACAGGTGCACCGGCGCCGGCCATGGCAGCTCAGGAGCGCTGTGGAGGCTGGAACGAACCTACTGTACGGCGAGAGGGGAAAAGATAGGCTTCGCCGCTTCGGGGAGTGAGAGTCCAGTACTCCAGTGGGAGGTGGGTGGTGACTGGTGATTTGGTGAGTGGTGACCGTGACCTGACGGGAAAACAACAAGATTGCTGATTGCTTGGGGATGCGAGCGCCTGTTGGCTCTTGTGTCCAACATGTAGTAGAATAGTCAAAATAGCTGACAGCGAGCAAAGAATCCCAGTAACCATTTGCCCATCCAAACTGTTATACAAGCCACAATAATACTTTGGTCTGCAGATAACATGTTCGCTGTCGATCACTTAGCTAAGGTCGTCTATCACTCCAGCGTGCTGCACCAGAACACACGGAGAGACGTCTCTGAACAGACTGCGCTAGTCTAGGAACTCCCCATTGAACTTGAACCCTATTCAGAAGAACAGAGACAAGAACGAAGAACGAATAAGATGAGAACATCACAGTAGATCAGCAAGTAATTGTTTAACATGCTTGTGAATCTTTCGTCAGACAGTATTAGGATGACGCAGGAGTACATTCAGATGATACAGCTAGAAATATGCAGACATCATCTCCCAGTTCCATGTAGTGTAGGAATATTTTACACAGATGAGAACATGCAGACATGTTACACAGATGAACAAAGAGAGGTCTCCATTACGGTTGTTACCATTCTTTACAATCTGCTCTCTCATTGTATAGTATTGAAAACTCTACAAATGCAATAACCAAACTATATTCTACATTCTAGTTTTCCTAAGCCACATGCACACATATTGCTCGACCAAAACCCACATGAAGGGCCACAGGACGACTATTTCTTCAGGTCGTAAAAAAAAACGCATCCATGCATTCGTGCCTCCTGCATCGTTCTACCAAAAATGCGCAGAATCCCTGGATGCCTCACCGAATTTGTTGTTCCTGGTTCAGTTGGCTGATTCAGTCAGAAGCTCCCCCCGTTTATGCAGTGCTGGCATGGACCACCTCCTCTGAAGAACCATCCGGCTCTGACTGCAGCTGATCTCAGCTGGTCTTGATGTCTCCTGTGGTTAGCCATGCGTCGGTTGCTCTCCATCCAAATGAGAAGAACTGTCATGTCTGCAGGGCTCACACCGCCAATTCTGCTAGCTTGACCTACTGTTTGCGGTCGCACCTACAAAACAATCACAGGGTATAGTTTACAAAAGATGAGACCACAAAATTGGCTCCCAATTTACATTTTTACAGTGGAATAACATGTGACTGCAGCAATGTCACATTATCATGTTTTCTTCTATATGGTCTACTTTGACCTTGTGCTTACACATGACACCAAGTTTCGGAAAAGATGTTGCCTAGTAGTTGAAATTCATAGGAACCGGTATCTTAATAACTTATAAAAAATGTTCATAATCAATGGACAGCTGCAGAATGCTTGGTTCATGTAATATCCCAAAAGCAGGTGGACCCCCCCCCCCCCCCCCCCCCCCCCAAAAAAAACACGTTGTTAATAAATGGAGAACTGCTGAATGCTTTTTATTTGTTTGCAGGTTATCTTTCATAAGGTTCATTGTACATATCCCGAACTTACCTTGGAAAGTTTCTCACGAGCTTCAAGTGACAGATTTGTCATTGAGTGGTAATCCAAATCTTCAGGAAGTTTCCTGTGTTCTTGGTTTACAATCTTAACAGAGAAAAACAAACAACAAAGAGTTAGCTGCCTTTTCAATTAAATCAACAAAATAATGAACTAATGCATACTATGTTACTGTTGGACTTCCTGAATGATTATATACCATTGCTCTAGCAGTTCAACTTCCCTCATAAATCTACTCCAGAACAAAATCACACAACCATAAGCAATTACCTGATGTAATTGACTCTGTTGTCGTGCGATGAAACCTTCATACTTGATATCAATCTCTACACATTCCTTCTCAATTCGAGACAAATTTTCGTTTCCACATCCATGCTTATCAAGGAGTTTATATTGTACATGTGGCTTCTTTAGTATGGCTTCTAAGTGTAGATGAATCCTTTACAGGTTGGTTGGATACTGCAGTAACTTCAGCAGCAAATTCACCTCCTGATAACAAAACAATGGAGCTAGAGCATGTGAACTGTATTGACATGCTAAATGCTAACAGCATTTTATATACTAACTGCAGTCAAAACACATGATTCTCTAAGTCCATGTGCAGTGAACCTTTTAAAACATTGGCCACTAATGTATAAAAAACTATGTTGCCCCCCCCCCCTTTCCCCCCTCAACGCGGGAGCCAACCCCCCGGGGTAGGCCGTTTTTTTTTAAAAAAAAAATTGTGATTTGGGGGGGGGGGGGGGGCGGGGGTGGTAAGACAGATACCTTTACCTGTTAATTAAGACATCAACTTTTTTTCAATAAATTTATATGAACATTTTATCGTTCTACTTATATGTTACCAAAACTCTTAAATGTGTTATATGAACATTTATCTTTCTACTTATATGTTACCAAAACTCTTAAATGTGATTACATATCTATTTATGTAATTTCATGATAAAGTCAAAATCCAAAAGTTCGAATGCATGCATTCTAGTACATGTAACAATATGAATGGTGCAGTATGTCAAAGGTATGTCATTATTTATTAGCTAAGAAAATACATGATGCTCACCTGGAACTTTTGTAGATTTCAAACGTTCTTTTTCTTGCTTGATGTGGATTTGCTTTGACTGATAAAGCTCCCAGCGTCTATCATCTATCAAACCAATATCTCGTCCCAAAGGGGTCAAACGACTGTCAGCATTATCTGCTCGAAGCAATAGCTGGTGTTCTGAACGGCTGGATGTCCATAAATGCCCCAGCAAAAACAAAGAAAAAGGGGGAAAAGTTAAGAAATTTATGGACAAGAAGTCATATTCAATTAGACAGCCTAAAATTCAAAGAACTCAGCATGTAATTTTGTGTTACCAAAATAAAACCATGTGTATCTGTAGCCCACAGGAATTCACAACCACTAACATTATCCCATTCCTTGGATCCAAGTGGCCCAAAGTTGAGGTGGGAGTTCTCTCATCCCCTCTTGGACTGATTTAGGCCTAACTGGATCTAGTCGAGTTAAAAGGTGGACAAGAGGATGAGGGATTCCCACCTCTCACTTGGACCATTCATATTGGATCTGAGGGATGAGACTGAGTTTATGCATATGTGCACCAATATACTCTTGTCCAGTTGTGCACCTAATACTTCCTCTTAAAAGATAAACTCAACTATTAAGTAAAGAACACAAATATTACATAACACTTATCAGGCTTACTATATATTGTAGGATAAGTGTAAAACCAATTTTCAGCGTCAGTTATTTAAGCATCAATTCTAAAAATGTTTATACTGAAATTCCATACCTTGTTAGCATGCGATAGGGCTCTCTAAGATCTTTTGTAACAAGATCATCAATAAGAGTTCCTATATAACTGCTTTCCCTCTCAAGAATAATTAATGATTTCCCATCAGAATGCCTAGCTGCATTGATTCCAGAAATTATACCCTATATACATCAATCAGCTAGCTTAGGATCCAGCAAATCTAGTCCAACCAACCATACAAGCTGCAATTAACTCACGAAGAACAGAGCAAGAACAATGAATAAACCTGAGCTGCAGCTTCTTCATATCCCGTTGTTCCATTTATCTGGCCAGAGAAGAATAAACCCTCAAACTTCTTTGTCATAAGTGATCTTGAGCATAGATATGCAGGTAAATAATCATATTCAACTGCACATGCAGGCCTTAGCATTAGACAGTTCTCCAGCCCTGGTATAGTTCGCACAAGGGACAATTGCAGTCTCTCAGGAAGCCCAGTAGAAAAGCCCTAATAAAGATGTATAAACGATCATAAGTAGTAGGTTTCTCATCTAAAAAAGAAGGGTTTGGTTGAGCAATAGTACACAGACATTAATTTCACCAAAAGATGGGGACAAACACAAAAGAAGCACAACATATGCCAATGTTGACCAAAGAAGAAGGGGGAATCGTGAATGGAGATAGGGAAGGAGGAACATACCTGTAGATATAGTTCAGGAACATTTCTACCCTCAGGTTCAAGAAAGATCTGATGAGACTCTTTATCTTTGAACCTTACAATCTGCAACAAAGACATTTTGGTAAGTGGGTACATCAGTCGTTGTAGGTGTACTTAATTTTTTTCAAGAAAATTACAAGTTTTACAATCCAGTAATCAGAATAAATGAAGATTGCCATGTAACAAACCAATAGGGTCCACTATACAGTACCTTATCTTCAATTGCCGGGCAGTATCTTGGTCCCTTTGCTTCAACCCAGCCACCATAAGTCGGTGTTTCATCTAAGTTGTTTATAACAATTTGGTGCGTCTCTTTTGTAGTTCGTGTTATATAGCAGCACATCTGTTCTCTCTCGACATGAAATTCAGGATCAAAACTAAACCAACCTACCTGTTTCAAGAGGAACCATCGTTTTATCCCCCAAAAAAAGTGTAACACAAAAGCAACTTGAATTTCAAGCTTAACCATCCTGACAAGCCCTACATTCTAAAAGTGAAACTGATTTCCTTTACCATATGGGTGGAAACCTGCAAGGTTTACAGCATATAATAGATGCAGGAAATGTCATAAAACTCCTGTGGAGAATACACCTCCATGTTACCGAAAGGGTGGGATCAGCTAGTGAACGTACGTAAATTATTCTCTGCCAGTGTACTGAATTCAAGGCTTCTTTTGATCTTACACACGCAAGGAACACTCAGTTCATGGCCTACTTTCTTATAAGATTTATGAACTACAAAACTCATTCTGACTGGATCATGTCAAAACACAGTATTGCTATATCTAGCTGCTCCCTCCAGCTTCATAAGTCTAGTCAGTTTGGACAATATCGAGGTCAAAATTTTAGAACTTTGACTACAACAACAACAACAACAACAACAACATAGCCTTTTGTCCCAAGCAAGTTGGGGTAGGCTAGAGATGAAACCCAAAAGAGACATGAAAACAAAGAACACATAAATGGTACAAGAAAAAGATTACGATTTAGGCACGTTAATTGCTAGTCTCCAAGCGCTCCTATCCATAGCTAAATCCTTAGGGATATTCCACTCCTCAAGGTCTCTCTTAACCGACTCGTCCCAAGTCAGTTTAGGTCGACCTCTACCTCTCTTTACATTATCGACCCGCTTTAGAACCCCACTACGCACCGGTGCCTCAGGAGGCCTCCGTTGGACATGGCCAAACCATCTCAACCGGTGTTGAATCAATTTTTCCTCAATTGGTGCCACCCCAACCCTATCCCGAATATCGTCGTTCCGGACTCTATCCCTCCTTATGTGCCCACAACACCATCGTAACATACGCATCTCTGCTACACTCAATTGCTGGATATGTCGCCCTTTTGTAGGCCAACATTCAGCACCGTATAACATCGCCGGACGAATCGCTGTCCTATAAAACTTACCTTTTAACTTCTGAGATACCCTTCTGTCACAGAGGACGCCTGAAGCTTGACGCCATTTCAACCAACCGGCTGAAATTCTATGCCTAACATCTTCATCAATGTCACCATCCTTTTGTAGCATCGATCCTAAATACCGAAAAGTATCCTTCTTGGCCACCACTTGCCCATCGAGGCTAACGTTTCCCTCTTCATTCCTAGTTGCGCTGAAATCGCACCTCATGTACTCGATCTTGGTCCTACTAAGTCTAAACCCTTTCAACTCTAACGTGTGCCTCCATAGTTCTAAATTCCTATTAACCCCTGCCCTAATCTCATCCACTGGCACCACATCATCAGCAAAGAGCATACACCAAGGGATATCACCTTGTATGTCCCTTGTGACCTCATCCATCACCAAAGCAAATAAATAAGGGCTCAATGCCGACCCTTGATGTAGTCCTATTTTAATTGGAAAGTCACTGGTGTCGCCATCACATGTTCGGACACACGTCACCACATCCCTGTACATATCCTTGATGAGGGTGATGTACTTAGTTGGGACTTTGTGCTTTCCAAAGGCCCACCACATGACATTTCTCGGTACTTTGTCATATGCCTTCTCGAGGTCAATAAAGACCATGTGCAAGTCCTTCTTCTGTTCCCTATACCTCTCCATCAACTGTCGTAATAAAAAAATTGCCTCCATGGTCGACCTACCAGGCATAAACCCAAATTGGTTTTGGGTTACACTTGTCACTCTTCTTAGGCGATGCTCGATAACCCTCTCCCAGAGCTTCATCGTATGGCTCATCAACTTAATCCCACGGTAATTAGTACAACTTTGAACATCTCCCTTGTTCTTGAAGATCGGTACTACTATACTTCTCCTCCATTCTTCAGGCATCTTGTTTGACCGGAAAATGAGGTTAAAAAGCTTAGTTAACCATACTATCGCTCTGACACCTAGGCATCTCCACATCTCAATGGGGATACCGTCAGGGCCCATCGCTTTACCTCCCTTCATCCTCTTCAAAGCCTCCCCGATCTCTGCCTCCTGAAATCTCCTCACGAAACGTCTGTTGGTATCGTCAAATGAGTCATCCAACTCTAAGGTAGGAACCTCATTCTCCCCATTAAACAACTTGTCAAAGTACTCTCTCCACCTGTCCTTGATCTCCTCATCCCTCACCAAAAGTTGATCCATCCCATCCTTGATGCATTTGATTTGGTTGATGTCCCTCGTCTTCCTCTCGCGGATCCTAGCCATCCTATAAATGTCCTTCTCCCCTTCCTTCGTGCCTAGTCGCTGATAAAGGTCATCATACGCCTGACCTTTTGCTACACTCACCGCTCGTTTTGCAGCCCTCTTCGCTATTTTATAGCCCTCAATGTTGGTTGCACTCTTGTCATGATGGAGGCGCTTGAACCACTCCTTCTTCTCCCTAATAGCCCTTTGCACCTCGTCATTCCACCACCAGGTGTCTTTCGCTTCCCGTTTGCCTCCCCTACTCACTCCAAACACATCCAAAGCCACCTTCCGAACACATGTTGCCATCTTTAGCCACATGTCATCTGCATCTTCTCCTTCTTCCCACGGCCCCTCATCTAGCATCCTCTCCTTAAATGTTTGCGCTGCTTCCCCCCTAAGCTCCACCATTTTGTTCTCGCAATCTTGGCCCGATTGTCCCGATGGACACGTACCCGAAAGCGATTATAGAAATGACTCAAGAAAGTCTTCCAATCAAAATTTTAGAACTTTGACTATAAATACATTTTCAAATATTTAGTTTGAAGATACTATGACAACATATATAGATTACTCTTGTAAAGTACTTTAAGAAACTGACATACATGCTATTTTGTTGTATATGCTGTAATAATAATTAAAAATCATAGTCAAAGTTATATTTTGGAGAGCGTGTCAATGTCCAAAGCAACAAGAACTATTGAACCAGAGGGAATACCTGACGATACAGAATTGCAGCATTTAATTTGAAAGTACTGATCTTGTTCTTTGCTTTAACATGCAAATATGCAATGCAAAACAAAACGAATAAAAAAAGACAATAATAAAAAGCTATTGCATTATTGAATCTGCATTTCTCGGTATAAGTGGGAAAATTCTGTTGTGGACTATACCTCTTCATCACCATGCTGGGGTTCCAATCCAGAAAAATCAACTGTCCTGCTATCAATTCGTCGTGGTGTACCAGTTTTTAAGCGGCCAGTTTCAAAACCCAGAAGCTGCAAGTTTTCAGTAAGTCCATGAGAAGCTGACTCTCCAGCTCGCCCAGCAGGCATTGATGTCCTACCAACCCAAATCTTACCACTCATGAACGTTCCAGTGGTAAGTACAACAGATGGTGCATAAAAGTCCATGCCGAAAAAAGTGCGAACACCCTCAACGCTGTCATTTTTTCCAATAATAACCTCTGTAGCCATTGCTTCTCTAATGAAAAGATTTTCTGTGTTGAAGCATAGTACATGGAATAGTCAATAAGCAATGTGAAACCTATCACAATAAATTGCATGTGATCAACAACAGTAAATATCGGCATAGCATGACAAAAGTAAAACTCTATTCACTTATTTGGCAAGCAGGAAAAAATTACTAAACTCTTATCTCAGAAGATTAAAATATGTACCTCTACCTTGAGAGTTCTTTTTTCACTACAAATATTTATCTCTACCTTGAGAGTTCTTTTTTTTACTACATTGAGGACTTAAGACTAGTTATGCAGAACCATGGTCTTAATCCAGTAACAACAATATCATATGCCAAATTTGTCAAGGTGTCATGTTTGATATAGTAAGATCACAATTTTGTGAGTGCAACCTAAGAAGTTCTGAAATGGTGATCAAGTTAACATAACTTAAATAAGGTCAGCAAAATGAAACATATTCAAAATTTATGTAGCATAAACTACTTTTGGAGGTGCCAGACAATATTACAAATCCAAGTAAAGTTAGCAACTTAGTATACACTGACCTCTCCACAACGTTCTTCATCTCTATTGCATACTCTCTCTTATCAGTCTGAGCACGCAGTGCACGTACAGCAGGGCCTTTTGAGCTGTTCAGTACACGCTTTTGCAGGTAGCACCTATTAGAAGAAGATGCAATGAGTATACTAAGATACCTTTGTTGACTAACTAGTAATCGAAGTCCGATCTCTCAGCCGTTTGAACTTGTATTGAAATTCATTCTCCAGACAACAAGACATTTGAACCTGTACCTATCAGCAATTTTTCCAATTTCACCACCAAGGGCATCTACCTCGTGGACAAGTTGAGACTTTGCAGGCCAACCAACAGCAGGGTTACAAGGCTGGGTAGGGCAGAAAATGAGTTAAGAAGCAGAATCGCACTTCTAATATTAAAGTGTACATGCAATTCATTGACATAGGATGCTTCCTTATAGTTAGAGCATACTAAGATAGGCATATACTCATAAAATTTGAACAGAATTTGTGCCCTATAAACATACTATCATATGAGCGATTTCGCATTGCTCAATTCCTAAGCTACAGGGTTGATGGGTCAATTCTTCATATAAGAGTCTTGATTCTTACTGTATGGTATCCAGAGTCCATGCTCAAATAATCTCAGACATGGAACTTGACTAGAATATTTACCATCAAGAATCAAGAAGCATGCCTTGTTGATGCAAAGGCCTAAGTTATTGCTAAATGCCAACGAACAATAGAAATGTACTTTTAACACTGAAAATTAGTTCAGCCCATACCTGCCACGCAATCCGGTCAATGTTGAGCGTAAGAAGAAGGGTGCGCGCGCCGAGGCGCGCCGAAGCAAGGGCGGCCTCGCAGCCGGCATGGCCACCTCCGACCACAATGACGTCGTACCGCTCCTGGCGCGGATCCAACAGGCCGCTCCAACCTAGCGCAACAGCAGAAATTTGGCAGTAAGCACCTCTTCTCCGTTTCTCGCCAGCATCAGTCACAGCTGTGAAGAAGAGCTAGCTTTACCCTTGGCGGCGGCGGCGCGGAGTGGGGCGCCAGCGCGGCAACGGGATGAGGCGCCGGAAGGAAGTGGAGGGGAGAAAGGACGAGAGGGTTGCGGCCGCCGCGGTGCACGGATGCTGCGGCGGGCGGAGGCGGAGGCGGAGCAGCAAGGCCGCCGACGCCCAGGAGGAAGGCGGAGGCTGAGAGAGGAGGAGCTCTCTCTTCAAAAACTCCCCGGAAACCCATCCAGCTGAGCCAACCCCTTGTCCACCCATTACGGAAACTGACACCTTGGCCCACGTGACAGAGACACATAGGGGCAGAGAGAGGAGCGCGTCTCAACAATCCAACGGCAAATGGAGGATTTAGGGCCGGCGCACCGGAAAAGCAAGAAACGAGCGACGGCTGCAGCGCCGCCCTTCGCCTCCACCATTCCTCTACAGTCCACACCAGGTCCGCTGCACCGGCGCCCTCCTCCTCCTTCTCCTTCTCCTCCTCCCCTCCTCTGTCCTCTCTGTCGTGTGACGTATCGCTTGCTTGCTTGCACATCCGGCTTTGTCTACATATCCACTCGAAGAATTGAATCTAGTATGATTTCTAGGATTATTATGCCTGATCAAGTAGCACTGCTAGCAGAACACGGTACTGTATTGTTCTTTTGCAGATTAAGATTATAATACAAGGTCAGTTCCTAGTGTTACTTTTGAATTATACCGAATTTGTTTCAGTGCGGCATATTAACAACCATGGCCATCTTGTTTCTTCATTGGGCTATAGCTCCATTATTTTGGTTTGAAAGATCCTTTTACATGAAAAGTATCTTATTAAGAAAGATGTGTCGAACAGTGGTACTGGAATTATGTTGAGCAAAAAAAAAAAAGACCACATATTTAGTTTAATGCTAGTAAGATCTCTAGCCTTAGTGTGCAGATTATAGTTTTGCTATTGATTGTAAAAAACATGTTCTTAAATGTTTCTAGTGCATTGTCGCCGTACTAGAAGATCAATAACGTGTTTCAATGTTACATCATACATGTACATTGCTTTGCATCTGTGTCACCAACTTTATAATAAAGTTTCTCATGAAACAATGATGCTCTATCTGTCACTATTCATTAATAACTTAATAACAAAATTCTCGTGTGGCTGGTCTTTAGGGACTTCTTCTGTGAATTAGCCTGGATTAGGACAGTGCATGCAATAAATTTACAAGAGAAGGTTCTTGGTGGTTAACTGATTAGGTTTAGTGTGACATTACTACATGGAGAATTGGGTATACATGAATGAATTGACAAGAAGTTATGTCTTTTTACCAATCATCTCTTGGGTTTAACCGTTATGTGCAATCATCATTGAAATGTTCATCTCTTGGGGCCTGTTCAGTAAAGGGAACTCTCTGATAACTTTGATATGTTTTGTCTATTTCTTTTCTGATTCAGGCATATTTCTTTTATCAGTGATGGTTAATGGGTCGTAGGAGGAGCAGAAAGATTTATATCTCCAATGCTCCTGCAGCGGTGGCCAAAATGTACTGCTGAATGCTTCAGGCACAGAAAGCTTTTCCCTTGGGAAGTTTCTTCTTGCCCCTACTCCATAACTGCCACTTCAGCTCAGAGCGACGACTCAAGTGGTGATGAAAAGCTGAATTTTGCTCCTGATAATGAGCCTATCCAGAAACAGCACCGATCTTTGACCTCTGACAGTGTTGTGCAGACACTCCGCTGTCTAAGAAGGAAACCTGCAGTTGCATTTGCCTACTTTAAAGATGCACATAGCCTTGGTTTTCACCATGACTTCTCAACCTACTCAGAGATCATACAAATTCTGTCCCATTCATTCCGGGGGAAGATGCTAGTATCCTTGTTTTGTGAGATTCTCTCGGGAACTGGTAGTGATGGCCCTGAAATCTTAGCGCTCATTGATCACTTGAGAAAAACATGTGCCAATTCTCACACACTCTCATATGCAGTCAATTGTTTAATCAAGGCATACACTACCTGCCACGATGCACAAGAAACTGTAGAGATGTTTTGTCACCTTTGCAAGCTTGGATTTGCTCCATCGGTTTGGGCTTGCAACTTTCTGCTCAAATTTGTATCTCAGAGCAGTGATTCACATATGGTTGTAGCAGCTTATGATCGAATGAAGTGCTTTCAGTTGACACTGGATGCTCAATCATTGAACATAGTCACTAGATCGCTTTTTCAAACGAACAAGGCAGACGAAGCATTCCAAGTGTGGGTTGGGATGATTGAAATGGGAGTGAAATTAGATGTACATGGATACTCATCATTTATAGTTGGCCTTTGTGATTGTGGAAAGTATGATCTAGCTTATAGCATGGTAAGAAGATATGCTGTTCTACAAGTGATGTCCCAAGAGAGGGTTCCAATTGAAGCCTTTGCGTATAATATGGTAATTGATGGACTATGCAAAGAAATGAAACTGGAGGATGCTGAAAAGGTCTTGGAGATCAAGACCAGACATGGATGTACCCCTGATCTATATGGCTATAGCTATCTCATTCATAGTCATTGCAAAATTGGTAACCTAGAGAAGGCATGGTATCATATTGAAGACATGGTATCCCATGGCATTGAGATAAATCGTTACATTGTTGGTTCCCTTCTACAGTGCCTCAGGAAGTTAGGCATGATATCTGAAGTTATCGTGCACTTCCAGAAATTTAGAGATTTAGGGCTCCATCTTGATGGCGTGCTTTATAACATTGCTATGGATGCTTATTGCAAGCTTGGGAACATGAATGAGGCAGTTCAGCTACTGACTGAAATGATGGCTGGAGGTTTGGTACCAGACAAAATCCACTATACATGCCTGATCAAGGGTTACTGTCTGAAAGGAGAAACAGAAAATGCCTGGCAAGTATTTGAGCTGATGCTGAAGGCAAATATAAAACCAGATGTAGTTACATATAACATATTGTCCAGTGGATATAGCAGGAATGGCCTTGTTATGAAGGTATTTGACCTTCTAGAGCACATGATGGATCAAGGGCTGGAGCCTAATTCACTCACCTATGGTATAGCTATTGCTGGTTTTTGTAGAGGAGGCAACTTGAGCGAAGCAGAGGTGTTATTTAATATAGTAGAAGAAAAGGGAATAGATAATATCGATGTGTTGTACAGTTCTATGGTTTGTGGTTATTTGCACTTAGGCTGGACGGACCATGCTTACACACTTTTTCTTAGAGTTGTTAAACAAGGAAATATGGTGGATCGTTTGTCATGTTCAAAATTGATAAATGGCCTCTGTAGAGATGAAAAGGTTGAAGAGGCATCAACTGTATGTAGTATGATGCTTGAAAAGAATGTTGTTCCTGATGTAATTTCATATAGCAATCTTATATCAGCTTATTGTCAGTCAAGAGATATGCACAATGCTCACTTGTGGTTCCACGATATGGTTGAGCGAGGACTTTCTGATGTCATTGTATACACTGTACTGATGAATGGTTATTGCAAGGTTGGTCGGTTGCAAGAAGCATGTGAATTATTTGTTCAAATGATAAATTTAGGAATCAAGCCTGATGTAGTTGCATACACAGTGCTATTGGATGGCCACCTAAAGGAGACCCTACAACAAGGGTGGCAGGGCATTGCTAAGGAAAGGAGGACCTTTTTTCTTAGAACAAAGCATAAGGCGTTGCTGAGCTCTATGAAAGATATGGAAATTGAACCTGATGTAACCTGTTACACAGTATTGATTGATGGACAATGCAAAGCAGAATATCTAGAGGAAGCACGGGGATTGTTTGATGATATGTTAGCGAAAGGACTTACCCCTGATGTTTACACATACAAAGTCCTTATAAATGGATACTGTAGTCAGGGAGAAATAGCTAAGGCTGAAGATCTTTTCCAAGAAATGATAGATAAGGGACTGAAGCCAGATATACTGAACTTTTCAGTATTACATCAGAGAACCTTGAGACATCGAAAGGTTCATTAATATCTGTGATGTCCTAAAGGTTGTGTTGATGAATGCCATTTTGACTGAAGGGGCATCCTGCCAACGAAAAGGTACTACTTTCTTGTAATTATATTTACACTAGTCAATCATGAATGAATTTACTAAACAAAATTAGTATCTTCTAGATTGTGTTATCCAATATAATTATATTTATCCACCTGCAGGCTGTTTTGTTCTTAGATCCTACCAGATTCAGTTACCAGTGCTAGTGATTGGTGTGCCTATGTCAGCAAGGTGGACACCTGGAGCATGGAAAGACTGCTCTCTCAGTGTATGGGTCCTCAAGGAGAACAAAATGCAGGTACCATCAACATCTAGATCGATGACTATCAATGGAGCTGTGCAGACACCATCATGGCAAAGCTGGGCACTGGCACCCATGCCATTTTTTTACTGGACTGTTTTGTGGCTGCAGCTAGTGGTGTGTTCCCAGACAACAAAGAGCGAGAAGACAGAGGTAAGTTCTCGGGGTCCGTGCCATGGGGAGCTCTTGATGCTTCTGAGTCCAGCTGCACCACATCCATTGGGCAATGAGGTGATTCCAATTGTTAGTCAAGCATAATGTTGTGTGATAAATCTATTTACAGTGTTCGGCCCTGAAGCTGGTGAAGTTGGCAAGGGCAGTACTTCCTCTTTCTGGAAAATGGAGAGGGATCACAGAGTTTCGTTAAACAGGTAGGCATCCTTAGGACCTGAGACATACTATTAAGCTAGTTACGAATGTTATCGATAAACACTACATTGAACTTCAGGTGGCCTGTGCTCATGCCAGGTTGGTGTCATCCTAACAGTCCATGTCGGCATTATACTGATGACTGGAATGATGATGTATCCAAGGATGAGCTGGACTCTGAAATCCCACCTGGCGAGGAGACGAAATACTATACATAATGGGAATGATAGATACATGTAGCCTGCAGAATCCATCACAATTTCCCGTTGATAGGTCTCAGTTCTCACTGTGTGACTATCAATCTCCATGCCAAGTAACATTTTTGTATACCTCTATTGTGCACTATCCCTCAAGAAGTTAATACAACAATCTCTTGTTTAGTGCTCATAACATCATCACTCCAGCCTCCAGGTGTTGTGCTTCGTGTAGAGAAAAAACAAATAATCACGAGACCAGTGATACACCGCCCATGTAACCTGTTTGGTGTCAACAAATAAAGATATTGGCGTGGTTGAAATTATGACTTTGACTTTTCCAAACCAACAGCTTTGTAGAAGACAGAAAGAACCCTAATTTTGCCAAACTATTGATTCACATCAGGAAGGGCAGCCCTGGTGCAAGCAGTAGAGCTTTACCGCCTGTGACCAAGAGGTCCAGGGTTCAAGCCCCAGCCTCTGCACATTTGTACAGGGATGGCTGCTGGTTATTTTTCCTTCTTCAGACCCCGCAGTACGGGAGTCTACGGCACTGTGTACGCTCTTTTTTTATTGATTCACATCAGAATCTTGAGATGTGAAGATTGAATAATCTATTCTGTATTTCACAAGTGCCTTCCAAATGCACATTGGGTTTACTATCCTTGCTGGACAATTGGTGGTATTCCATTCAACAAGGACAAAATCCCCTGCTACTAAGACAAGATAACATTAGAATTTTACTTGCAATTGATACAAATTACTCATCAACAACATTACTGAATAGGCACGGAGAAGTTTTTGTAAATGCATTGTTATCATGCCATTCACATCTCAAGATTATAGTAAAAGTCCTTGTGCTCCAATGTTCTTGCTCCTCACTGTTTGGTCTCATCCCTCCAGACGCCACACCATCTTAAGAGTAGAGCCTCACACGCATGGTAATTGGAGCACGGCACAA
>CM041634.1:61304625-61455771 GCA_023333625.1 Bothriochloa decipiens
GAGCCTCACACGCATGGTAATTGGAGCACGGCACAATGGGCACGTTGATAATGTTGGGCCACATTCCTTGCATGTCTTGTCAAAAGGAAGAAAAAAATGGCTTGTCAATAACTCATCCAAACAAAGGAACTAACTGAATTCTTATCTTTAAAGGTTAGTCATAGTTCTCAAATCCCAGGTTAGTTCATTTGGGAGAGTTCACTAGCAATAGATATTGTCATATAATCATATTGGTATCATTTACCATTTCACACTTTCAAACTTCGATACTTAGCATATGGAGATCCAATGTGTATAGAAAATTTACCAGGTGACCACACTGAAAAGCCATGTCCTTTGGATTGGTCAAACATATGGGACATACCTGCAGGCGGCAAAGATATAGTTTAACACTTTAATGTACCATCACCTTGAGAAATATAATGAAGAAATACTGGCCCAAAGTACCTGCTCGTCGGCAGTGCTTTTGCCAATACCAGTTGACTTCAAGCCTGCAGTTTGAGGATGATGTGAAGCTGCAGCATTATCATTTTCAAGAACTTTATTTGGAGGAGGAAGAATCCTAGGAGAGCCAATCCTTTGTGCATGCTTTCTGGAAAAGACAATACATAAAAGATCAGCAAATGAAAAAGAAATGGCAGCAATGTCAAGAAACTAATTCAGGACCACAAAGAACTGAGTAAGAACAGGTACTCTGGAGGTCGGAGGCCTTGGGTTGCTTTATACTGAGAAGGTATTTCCATAAGAGCTGCAAGGGCAAATGCAGCCTCCTTCTTTGACATATCCTTACTTGTTGACATAATATCAGTGAAGTTCACAAACTGCAATAGTTCATCAATAAGATTCTCAAGAAGACCAACAGGTCAGAAACTGAAATCTATTCTACTCAGAAGGCAGTGGCAGAAAATAAATTTAATTTAGGTTAGTATATTTTTCTTACTTGGAATAATCAATATGCTCACAACTTTATGTAAAAAAGTGACAGGTACATGTACAATAGCAAGCACAGGGTACTTCTATAAGTGGAGGAACATCAATGATTTAGAATTTAAACATGATAGAGTAGTATTATATAATTATAGTCACCTGGAAATTGTCAAAAGCTCTTTCAGGGATACAGTCATCAAAATGCTGCATCGCATCCCATGGTCCATCACCCACCCCAACCATTACTATTGAAAGAGGATAGTGGCTGACAACCAAATAGGCTTTCAGTTATACCACAAGACCAAGTTCTAAGACATGATGAACTGAATTTTACCTAGCATCAACAATTGCTTTTATAGTTGCTTGTTCCTGTGGACTTAATCTTCTATCATTTGTATTAGAGGCAGTCACCTACAACTTTTGCTCAGGTCAAATATGTTGATAATTCTAGTTAATTATTTCGATGATATTATGAACATGTTACCTGTCCATCAGCTATGATCACGAGGACATGGTATTGCCAATTACTATTTTCAACGACAGAAATCGCTGCATAAATAAGAGGTGCAAAAGAAGTTGGTCCTGCACACAGTTGAACCAAGGAATAAGCAAGTAACCACAGCAGTAATGCTATTGGGCACTAATATTTCACTATGAATTTGAGGACTGCACAAATAGGCTATTGCACAGTAGTTTATCAGGAGCTTAGGACTTGTTTCTCTTCAGAAACTTGAAAATCCTGAAGTCTGGGCTCTATGGAAACTAAAATATTTTGGTCTTCTGATGAATTAGTTATTACAGCATCTACGGTACGCGCGAGGGGGAGGACATAAGGGTGGGGTGGGGGGTTGCTGTTGTTACCTGAAAGGTTCAAATGTGGTACGATTTGCCGATACCTTGCGAGAACCTCCTCAAACCCACGGCAGAGTCGGTTCTCTGGGTAGAAGCTGAAAACAGAGTGATCATGCGTAGAAGCTACAAAATGAATTTAACTCTTGTCACATCATGTATGAACCATGCCAATTGCCTAAATTCAGATTGTATTGGGATAATGACAAAAGAACGGTGAATAGTTACCATCGCCAAATCCAAAACAGGGTATTAAGTTATCATCATCAAAAGGCGACAGTGTTCGCCCGATTATAGAGATAGCTTGCTCATATGGATTCGGGGTGCCATTAATGGCATGCAGAGATTTTCTTCTAAAGGAATGCCTGCCTGCAGAATTCAGACAAGCAGTTATTTATAATCAGGAGGATCTTAATTCTTCAGTAAAGCTGCTAGAAAACCATGAAGTAGAAGGAAACAGCTGTGATGGGATTGCAGAAATAACACTACCTGACCACTCATTGCTTTTGGTAAAATCAATACCAAGAATTAGATTTGATGATTCGAGACCAGCTTCTCTCAGTGCAGTAGTAACCTTCACAAATATGAAATGACTTTAAAAATTTACAAGAGGCATATAACACAAAAAAACATATTGCGTTGAAATAGGGCAGTTGAAGCATGTGAGCAGCGTTGACTACACGAAACCAAATTGGTAGATGTTGTGGCCAGACTTATGACCGTTTGACAGATAATCACTGTATGATACTAGTTTGTTGTTTTATAAACTGTCAGTGCCAAGATTTAGGGTAGTAAAGCCACCTAAAGCCCTCAATTTGACCTTTATGAATTTCTTTTTTAAAAGATAATGGAATGTATTTACTCCTGCCTCTGCTTAAGTATGTATTTAGTTTTTAATTAACTTATGTTCAACAGATTCGACCAGCAAAAAACAAGGATGACAGGAGATATTATAGGTTCAGATGAGAAACTTGTTTAGACTTCAAATATGAGCAAGATTGCATCAGGAAATGTTACAGCTGGTTACCTCATCGACAGAGCTATAATTGTCTGGTATAAATTTTGGCTGCCTTTTATCATGGTTTTTGTCCTTGGAACCATGACCTTGATGCCAGTGCTTGTGATGAGTTCTCTCACCCCACATTATAATAAAATGATCGCAGTAACATATAAGTTCCAAAGCATTAGGAAGTCACGTTTAGTCGTTGAAGCAAAGAAGTCACAACAGCTGAGAAATATATTACATGTAGTTTTTAGAAATTATGCACGAGGAAACAGGAAGAAACCAAAGAGAGAGAGGGAGAGGACATATGGAGGGTATGCATTAGTACACTAATAGAATCTGCGCACAAGATTTGTTCCATCTGATGTAATTGTGATTTGTCAAACATAAGCTAGCAGCAACCGATGTGAATCTTGATGCAGAATGTTAGTTGAGTTAGGAGTTACAGTAGCCCTAGAAAGGCCCATTTGAAAGGGAAGAGGCACCACATAGGAAGTTCTGGTGCTGAAAGCATTTGTAAGTATCAGTAAAAAATGCTCTATCATACAGTAACAAGTACAGGCTAACTAAATGAACTATGCACAAACACTAGACAGATCAAATATCTCAACAGAATCCAGTTGTTCGTTGTGATGAAGCAATGCGGTTAACTAAGCACAAAACGGAATCAGACTAACATAAAATTTGTCAAAATTCCCTCAGCCTAGTGACAGCTGCGAATTAACCATACGAGTTGGACGAAGTAAGATATATATGAAAAGCAGAAAATCGAGTCATTAAGCGGAAGGAAGACTCGATGCAAGCCAAGCGCACGCGAAGGTCAATTGCGTGCTTTGCAGAAGTTGTCAAGAAAGCCTAAAATTAAGCAAGCATAAACAGAGGGTCATGTCTAATATTGCTCCTCAAGAACCAGTCCCCATTTTGAGGTGGGAAATAAACTAAATAAGCACCTAGGAATTGCCATAGCCAGCTGCTACTAAGCTGAAGAACGGACTGGCCCCTAATCACCCATTCACTCTCCCATCAATCTTTCCATCAATCAAATCCTCAATCCACTAGAGCCAAAAATCCCCACACTTAAGACATACCCTAGCAATTATAAAAAATAATACTATAATAATACTACAAGGTCGATTCGGCTTCTTGTTAGCAGTATCATCGACGACGACGGATCCTCGGCGCACAGACAAATCACAACCCAGACAGAAATTGCAAGGCAAAAGATCATTTTTATTACCAGGTAAAGGCAGGTGAGCGTCTGGCAAGCGCACGTGGCGGCGGCCGGTGGTGGTGAGCGGCGGCGGCGCGGGCAGGCGCAGACCACGGCGCAAGAAGAGTGGTCAAGGGAAAGGAGAGGAGGAAGTCAAGCGAGACGGACTGAAGGAGAGACGAGAGCTCTGTGGCAGCTTCGAGGATGCTAGCCGGTGGTGGTAGCGTGCAGCTGCAGCACGACGGCTGCGCAAGAAGTGGCCATAGCGTGACGTGATTGAAGTGAGGGCAACGCAAGCAACCCAAAAGGAGGGTCGTCGTGCAGTCTCACATGGAAATGTCACCAACGTGAGAGAGCTTTCGGTATCTGTAAAGCTAATGACAGTCATCATCGTGCGTTGATTAGACGCACACGATTGTCCTACATCCATGACATGATCCAGGAATATCTCCATGTGGATGGAATAGTTTATTTCTTTCTTTTTTTTCTATAAAAAAATAAGGGCAACAAAAAAATAAAATAAATACACGCCCGGTGGGACTCGAACCCACAATCGCCTGATTAGAAGTCAGACGCCTTATCCATTAGGCCACGGGCGCTTGGTTGTTGGATCCAGAGACAAAAGTTTTAATAATCTAAGTTTCTGTGATAAGTGATAACAATTGGCAAATGACCCTAGTGTTTCAGCCTCGACGAATAGGTCACTTCAAAGATGCTCCAAGCTCCAAGGATCCAAATAGCTAAGGTTTGTTGACGATCTCTAGCTACAATACCTGCAACTCCTACTTTTACATCTTCACAAGTTGGCTTTATAGTATCTTCTGAGAGGTATAGGTGCTGAAAAGTTTTCCAAACAATAGCATGGACTCTCGTATTTTTACCATCGATCATGTGAAACTTTACCAATTTCTTGATCAATTACTTTGTTGACCATCAAAATCCCTTATATAGCGGAGAATTTTCAAGCAATTGGAAGCCACTTTCGATGACTGAGGTCAATAAATTGATACTATTACCTCAGAGTGCACTTGGAAACATCCATAGTTTGGGTAAGGCTTTGGTTCATCTCGCCCGGGTTCGGATCTATATGACCTCCTGCAAAGTAGACCTCTTTCGTAGAGGCAAATTGGTGATTTTACTTCTGCTAACCCCCGCTTCAAAATTTCAATTAATTAATAATTAACTACTCGAAACAAGAAAATACCCATGGCACGAAAATTCATGATACCCACGCCACGATCTGAGAGGGTATCCTCCCTGTCGCTTGGCTAAAAACATGTTCCGTATAATAATATTTTGATTGATCCCACAGTCCCCTCTGATCGGATAGCAAGCGTTATCGTGGTGCAGTAATTGTACCAAAATAAATAGAAACAAAAAACAAACTGTAGCGCGCAGCAACCAGGAGCGTTGATCCTGCATAGCCTTTGATCGTAGCATGAAAAATGTTGAGCTCAAATAAGCAAATACACTACCAACACAATGATGATTCCGTTGCAGTAAAGGGCAAAGCAACATTTCAACACAAGGCACCTGTTATCTAAAACAAAAGATTATCCCATCACAGCCAACTAACATACTATGAATTACAACCACAGTGAATGAGGCGCTGCCAATGAGAATCAGCCAAAATTTCGTATCTTCGCTAAACATTATTCTAGGTCAAGCAAAGCTGCGTCATGTTACAACCAATCAACCTGACGCGCCCAACACACAACTCAAAACTGAGCGATGATCTCTGGGTGCACCGGCAAATCGATCAACTAGGCATACTGCTTCGAATGGAAGCTAGGGCGTCTATGCAATCTCAGTTCGGTACATTAGGCTTTTGATATAAAGGCTCCAGCCATTCTTTCGCTCTATGAACCTTCGACTGGAGATAGAAGCTCCCGTTCTTGGCATTCCTCTCAAACATTGTGTCATATTTCTGCAAAGTATCCAAACAGGGGGGACTTGAGGTTAGCTAGGTCTGGCTCAGACAGTGGTTTTCTACAGATGGTTCTAACAGTATGGAGTTAACAAAAGCTAACAGCTGCAGGGACATATTTTGTGCATCATAAAAATATTGTCACGGACCTGAGCAATCTCTTCCCACGTTGATTGTTCACTGATACCGAGAATTTGCCGGGCTTCTTGCTCAGTCATGGCCTTGCTAGCCCGTCTAATACCAGGCAGCTCCAGTTTTGTTTGCATCTACAGGAAATAACAGAAATGATTAACTGATTTTCAAAAAAAAATATGGCACATGGGTAATGTAGCTATGCATATGTTTCTTTTTCCAGAATGAAAGTCAACTCTTTATAGGTAAATAGAGGATTAAGTAAGTTATTTTCAGAAGCATTATAGTGCTTCTATTCATCTTGCAAAAACAATCTATAAGTTAGCATTTATAAAGTTATTGTCATACAAAGAACCTAATCAATTCAGTCAAAATCAAGTTCAGCAATAAAAGTTCCAAATACATAGCCCAAAACTACTTGTAGAGTTATGAGACTTTGCAGGCAAACAAGGGCTATGCCATGCATTAATAATTTGATCTGAACAGATGAGACAGTATGAAATTGGCTTTTGTATGCATGTACACGAGGACTTCACATATCCTTCAATACTAGGAAAATCCATCATGGCGATTTTCTAAAGTGAAGCATATGAATATATCCTACTGAACGAAACTGTCAAAACAGACATATTATGGAACTTACCATCACTTATTAGTTCACAAATGCAGAACTGTTTGAAAGAAAGTAATTCAGTTTCACATCTTTAATTTGCAATGTAACAGCAGAGCAGTCCAAGCAATGTGCCAATATCACTAAATCTAAGGACCAACAAAAATACACAATTTGGGTAGTGGCTACCCTGGTACAGTACCATAATATCAACATCACACAAACTGTGACAGGCTGACAGTCCCAATGCCTCGGTTTTTCTTTTTTCTTTTGGTATTGATCATATGCTTTAGAATGTAGTATGTACATGGGAAAAAATGAAGGATGTTACTAAGAACAAGAACACATGTTTGAATCTGTAAGTTGTATTTTGATAAACGGAGCTGTGCTCCAGATGCTATTACTCAGGTGCCCTATCTTGCAACAGAGAACTGGAACAACAGAGGACAGTAGGGGAAAAGCACTCAAATTTTCGTTTTGGGATTGTGAGCAAGATACCAGGTATAACTCTTAACCAGTGGCAATTACTGCCTCACAAACCTAGATTAATACCTCAGGCACAGACACGCCATGGTTTCCTGATTCAAAGCCAGCTTACAGTCAAAGCAGCCCAGAAATCATATGTTTTTGACAAGGCAGGAATAGGGAGCACTCACTGACGAGGGCCTGGCGGTAGGCCTGGAGCACGGCCCTGCCGACCACGGCTCCGCCCATGACGATCAGATTCGTAAGGAGCCTGCCCGCCTGTGTGTCAAACCAGAAGCGTCTGGCGCGAGACAATTTATAATACGTAACCTCGATAGGCGAAGCAGCGCGCGAACAAATCGCTAGCAGGAGACGAATCCGAAAAATCAGCGCACCATGGCGATGTATCCTCCTTCCCCCTCCTGCGACGGCGGCGGGCGGCGAAGAAGAAGGGGCCCTAGAGACTAGGGGCTGAAGGACCTGGCCTGGCCTCACGCGTGGACGACGGCGAGACGCGGGTACGGAGGGGACGGCGACGGGGACGGGCTCCGGCAGACGGCCGTTGTGTTGGTGGTGGACGGTGGTGTTCGGTTTTGCCTTGTCTGCCGTGAAACGTGCGATTTTGGGATTTAGGTTCATCTTGGGCGGCACGAAAGACGAAAGTGGATGGGACGCGCACGCACTGGTGGGATGGGCTAATTCCATCACGACTAGGCCCAACACGTCCTGAGTGCACATTTTTTTTCTTTTATCTATTCATTTGTTATTATTATTACTTTCTCCATTCTAAATTTAAGTCATTTTGATTTCTGAAAATAGTTTTACTGTATATTTATATATAATATTTATGTACATATTTTTTCCTATTAAAAAATCATATAGCAAATTATAATTTAAAACTAAGGGAGTACGAACTAATATCGCATAATATACATAAAGTCTTCTCAAGAGAAATGGTGTAAGACATTTCAGCAACTTATATTACACAGTCCTATTTAGAGTCTAAACGGGTTTAAATGAACTAGAAAGGCGACGCTGCAGTATCATATCAGATTGATGCTTTGGTAGAAAAGAGTCGGTCGTCCGAGCATTTATTCCCCACTGTGACCATTGATACTCGGTTATAAAAATCTTGTAACGGCTTAGTGTTGTCATGGTACAATATTTTTTTTCTCTCACAACAACACAAGTCGAAACCAATCATTTAAGTCGAAAACGGCTTGAGCTCTTTTGTCTTCGGTGCTTTGTTGCGGAAGCCGTTAATTCAAAGAGATGTTTGGCACCTGAAACACACTAGGTTGGATTTGTTTTGTCGTCCGATATCTGCTGAGCCTTCCCGTCGCCGTCGTCGACGGCGCTCTTGTACTGGTACATGCAAGAAGTATCCAAAGTTGAGGGCCGCCAGCAAGGCCAGCGCCCAGTACACGGCGTCCAGGCGCGAGCGGTTGAGGTCGTCGGGCAGCCACCCCGTGGCGCGCCGCACCACGTCCACGAAGGCCGTGCTCAGGTACGAGCCCACGGTGATGAACAGCGGCGGCATCGCCGTGGCCGTGCTCCGCAGCGCCGCGGGGAACTCGTGGTAGAAGAGCGCCGTGTTCCCCGGCAGGTGCAGCGCTTCCTCCGCGCCCGTCAGCGCCAGCTGCGCCACCAGCCACAGCGCCGACATCGGCATGAAGGCGCCACCGCCGACGCCGCCGGTGTGCGAGTGCGCGTGCGCCACGCGGATCCGTCTCCGTTCCACGAGCGCGGCGACCGCCATGCTGGCGACGTTGAGCGCATGCCCGAGCCCGATCCGCCGCAGCGGGGTGGTGATTGTGAGCAGCTGCCGCCTGCAGCACGGTGAGGCTCACCTGCTCGTTCACCATCATGCTCACCAGGATCCCCGACGACCAGAGCGGCAGCACGCGGAGCAGCGACTTGAGGTCCTCCACCTCCTGCACCGTGCACAGCCACCATGGCTTGTGCTCTGTTTCGCCTGGCGCGATCATCGCAGCTCTGTTCAAGAACCTGACTGGACACGACACGAGTTTGTATGATCAATTTCATCGCGCGTCATGACCTCTCTGTTTGGAACCCAAAAAAAAAATGAACCTTTTTGGATGCTTTCCAAATGAAACAATTCAAATTTCGTACGAATCAGGAATAGTTTGTACTTGAATCTGTTACTTGGAGGGTCATCACGGCTTGACGACGACGATGATGCACCATGGTGGTAATACTGCACTGTACTTGTACTACCATCGTCGCCTTCCTCGCAGCGGCGACGAACACCCTCGCCAGGGCCGTGAACGTCCCTCTTGGAACGGGCCGCCTGTAGTACCTGGACCCAGCGACCAGCGCAACGAGGCCCAGCCCAGTGGTGCCGGCGCAGGCGCCGAAACCCAGGTCCCAGCTGACGCTGTCCTGCAGGTACACCAGCGCCGTGTCGCCGGCCACGTAGGACGCGTACAGGAACACGAAGTACCAGCTGAAGAAGGGCGTCCCGCCCGTGCCGCCGCCGTTCGTCGCCGTCGGCGAACTGGTCCGCGCCCAGCGTCGCCGTGTTGTACCGCGTCCCGCCGTTGCCGATCGCCAGGAGGCTCACCGCCAAGTAGAGCACCGCGGCCTGGGCGGCGCTCGGTGGCTGATCAGGTGGCATGGTGAGGACTGCGGCGGCGTGCACGGCGGCGGGCGCAGCGACGGGAGCGTAGCCGTCAGCGTGAAAACTAGAAATGACTGCACAGTTGTTCAGGTGCGGATTACATGTATGCATTGAGCGAGGTGCCACCGGCGATGATCTAGATGCACGACTGACGACGACGATCTTATTGCTATTAATTACCAGCAGAGAGATGAAGACGCCGGCTGCGACGACGGGGTAACAGCCGAAGTAGGCGTCGGAGACGAGGACGCCGAGGACGGGAGCGAGCTGCATGCAGCCGCGGACGACGTTGGAGACCTGCGCGGCGTCGATGCTCTTGAAGTTGTACTTGATGAGGTAGACGATAAGGTTGCTGCTGGTGGCGCTCATGGCCATCCCAACCCCTATCACGCTCCCTGCACAATGCACATACATACACTTCTTCACTTCCTACGAAATTTCGTCGAAGAAAGGAAAAAAGATATGTGAAAGGCGTTGCAAATGCAATTAGCTAGCCACACCTGCAAGAAACGGTACAGTGACCCAGCCTCCTTTGTTTCTGACAGGTGTACGCTGGTCATCATCAGACGATACAGTTGTAGATGCAGTCGTTCTCATGTTGTTGCTTGCCCCTGTTCTCTCTCGATCTCTCTCAGTTGGGTGATAGAATCACACAAGTGAATTATGAGGCGAAAACAATATGTGGGTTGCAATTGTATTTTATTTTACCAAAAATTTACACCTCAGGGGTATTTATAGACCCCCTGGTTTCGCTACCCACAAAAACTTATAAAACTGATCAAAATGTTTCCTATACATTTGACTAAAAAGTTCATCGGCGAAGTGATGAGACACACTTCGTCTTCTTCCTCTTGATTCTCCCAGTAACTTTGGCCTTGATCATATTTTCAACTTTGCAGTTCACCTTATTGATCCTTTATGCGAAGCTGTCACGTCAGCTTCGCTGGACGCCCACAGTCTAGCGAAGCCATCTTCGCCAGATAACCTGAAACATGTGAAACATACACGCAAAGTTCAAAATAGCTATAACGAAATGTTCACATCATCTTCGCTGAATAATATCTTGTCCCAAATATTCATGGCAAAAAGTTTATTCACAACCCCAAAGTTTAAGATTAGCGTTTGTGTGTCAAAGTTATTCTCCAACAGTTCACAACCCCAAAGTTTGAGATTGGCGTTTGTGTGTCAAAGTTGTTCCCCAACACTCTCCATCTCTCTCTGTGAGTTAAACTAATTATAGCAAAACTATTGAAACAAGGTAGATGTCATTAGCAGAGTATGTCAATATATATGTATCTGACTAAGTGTATGCAGTGTGTCTATTTATAGTATACTCTCTCTGTTCTAAAATATTTGTCGCTTGCGCTTCTCGAGAAACAACTAGGTAATTATATATTAAAAATATTAATATTTATAATATATAATTAGTATTATTAAAAATATCTTTAAATTAATTTTTTAACAAATTTATTTGAAGATTTAAATGTTACACGTATTTTATACAAATTGAGTTAAACTTATGGCATAAAAACCAAAAACAACAGCCAATTTAGAACAAAGGGAGTATACGTTAAGTGCATATATAGGGTCAAGATTCTCAAAGAGGAGAAAATTAAGCATTGTACTGTAAAACTTTATTTCAAAAAAAGGGTAGTAAGAGCAGTAGTGTAGAACAAGATTCTTGGTGTAGATGACGGGGCCGGAAGCCCGGAACAACAAATGCTCCATATGCATGCATGCAGGTGGATATAGTGGAAATGGAATAAGAGCTTTATTCACTCATATAGTATGCACCTACTTTATGGAATCGAACAATGTAATACTCTCTTTATTCTAAATTATAGTTTATTTTAATTTCTTTATATATATTTTACTATATATCTAGACATATTATGTATCTAAATACATAGCATAATGTATGTACCAAGTGAACTACTCTCTCTGTCTAGAAGGACGCTATGGGATGCGTGCAGATCAAACTTTTCTTAACTTTGACTAGGTTTGTAGAAAATATATGTAATATTTATAACTTTAAATAAATTTATTAAAAAACTAGACCTAAAGATCTTTTCGATGATACTAATTACTTAGCATAAACAATGATTTTTTAAGAAACGAGAATGATATTTATTTTAGGACAAAAGGAGTATAATTTAAAACAGAGGAGTATATATCTCTGGTTTTTTATCGCCATAGTATGGAAACAGACAGACTACTGCTATCTTAGGATCTATCTCGTACCTGATGATGATAGTCATATCATGCATCAAACGGATCGATCAGTTACTTTTTGCTGGTGATTTCTCAAAATTCGCTAGCTTAGCTAGAAAATATTAATTTAAGCCTGCATTGACATGACAGCAACAGCACGGAGGGCAACACTAAGCAGGAACTGATGCATATACATGTATGATATGATTCGTTCAGTACGTTGTTGTTTTTAAGGAATGGTAGATATGATCGATGGTCTGTTTATCGGCGAATGAAAAGGATTATATTCGAGCTGCTTCTCGTTCTGAACCAGTGCTTTTCCAGCTAGTGGCCAATGGCAGCGGGTCGATAAATCCGATGCTATGATGCATGGACGACCATCATCGACTCATCGTGATAGTGATATGAGTGTGTATTTCCTTTTGATCCTTTAATTTGTTCTTTCCTCCCTAGTTATTTATTTAGGAATGCATACGCTCCTCTAATTTACTGTTTTGAAGTGGATATATGTAGACGTTTTTTCGACTACATAGCAAAACCACGTATCTAGAAAGTCTTATAATTTAAAATAGAGAAAGTATATTATACACTACTTACACTGATTGAATATGTTATGTTGCCTATCACAATGTCAATTGCCAATGCCTTACGGTTCAAATAGTCAGCGTCGAGTGTGTTTATGTACCAGCGAATTATTAAAGTACAAATAAGCGAGCAACAAAGGCCATGAAAGTTTAAAAAATACATAAAAGATTACACAACATGTCAAATGGTCCTCGACTGCTTTCAAGTTTCAAGGTCGTAGGCCCTCTTTATTACGTGGTATGGTTTTTAGAGGTATTAGTGTGGTTTCTTTACAAACTGCTTCACTTAATAAAGAAATCATTCAGCTATATTACAGCTTCATCTAACTAAAGAAGCTAAGGAAGACACATTATTTAGGCCTCATTTGGTAGGACTTCTTCGACTTGCACTGAGGAGATTTAAGAAATGGTTCAGTAGGACTCTTTTCCAGTGAAAAATAAAGAAAAGTCGGTCATAGCTCTTCCAAAACGATCCTTATTACTCTAGACGACCTTTCAAGGAGCCCTATATCAAAAGATCTGATTGACTTCACCCGATGCATCATGGATGTTTTATTCCAAAAATCTGTGGAAGGGCGGTTGGAAGCCAAAAACAAGCATATAGGAAATGATGCTGCCCCTTTTTCTTTAGCTCCACATAAGCTTCATTAATCAATCAATGGTTGCTAGCTAGTCCCGACAGCCCGTCAGAGATGTCATCAAGCCAAAAGAAAAAAAAAGGAGAGGCTCTGTGGCTGTCACCATATAAAGCACAGTGATAGACTACCGAGTTAACCTCCTACTACCAACCACACAACTCTAAAAATCAACAAAAACTCCTGCCTATCAACCGAGATGAAACACCACAGCAACAAATAAAAGTGTCGACACCCTGGGGGTTAGCGTTCCGTACGTACGTCCATCAGTAGCGCCTAGGGGTGCGTGCCCACCGCCTCGGCGATGAGCACATCATGTCCTCATCCTGCTGGCCCCACATCATATCGTCCGTCGGTTGTCTGCATCACCTGACTTTTTGGTCCTGTTGCGTTGGTTTTATCCCCACGGCTACAAATTCTCGATCGAGTAATTCAGGAACATGAACCATCAGGGGTTAACGGAAGACACTGTGTATATATCATGAGATTGAGAGGAGCTAGTGTTCCCTTTTACGGCCACCGACACGACGGTTTTATTATACACAGTGTAGCATCACATGGCAATGAGCACATCATGTTGCAAATCCCTGTGTCGTCGTCTAGCAGTCGCAGGTGGTGATGCGCGTTATATTCTCGGATCCATATGGAGGCATATCGTTTTCCAGAGAATTTTTTGTACGGCCCTCTGCTGCACTGCATGGTTCCATGCTTTACTGAGTGCATCTTATTGTTCTTATAAAGATGAGAATTCTACCCATAAATATACTTTTGTTAATTTATCTAAAATAATTGAGAATGCCATTATGCATGGATTCTTTTAATTCTTTTAACCGTAGTATATATAGACGCCGCGGACAATCCCATACATGCACCCACACTCGTATTATGATGAGGACATCATAAAGATTGAACCGACAAATTTCAAAATGGACAAAATTATCATTGGCATCTCTCTGTATTGACGGATATTATCGTCTATCACTGAGGCCTTGTTTAGATGCCTAATTTTATGTCCAAAATTTACTATGCAGAATTCCTATTTTCCGTCACATCAAAATGCCGGCACATATATGGAGTACTAAATATAGATGAAATAAAAAACTAATTGCACAGTTTTATTGTACTTTGCGAGACGAATATTTTAAGCCTAATTAATCAATGTTTAGACAATTATTATCAAATAAAAATAAAATTACTATAGTATGATGAGACATTTATTATGCAGATTTTGGATACCAATTTTGGTATCTAAACAAGGCCTGAAGAATAATAGCACAACAAAGTCTGAATAAATGTTGAAAAATGTGAGCACCTTCTAGTTCCTAACCACATTAGTCCTAATGGTTTATCATTATATATGTTATCAAAAAAGGTTTATCATTATATTATTAATTAACTTCGAACCAACATGCGTGCCTAATTACATGGTCATATATCACTTTTGACAGCTAACCGTGTGAACATCCAGATGACGATGACGACATAAAATGCAACTGCACGCATGCCTGGATCTGATGATTTATCTTCCATGTGCTCAGTTAGAAAAAACGCCCCCGTGAGAAGCTATACAGAAGAAAAGTATGGTACAAATAAGTTGTTGCGACTCATTTTTTTTGTTTTAGTACAAATATAAGAGATATGAGAAGAAGCATGGTTAGAAAAATGCTAAAAACACACTGATTGGTTATTTCAGTTTATTTTTTGGTCATAAATAACTTATAAGCTATGCCAAATAAATTTTATGTCGAGTAAATTGAAATACTAGAATCAATTGGACTAATTTTATGGAAAAATAACATAATCTATGAAATAAATGAGCACATGACGAAAATATTCTATAAGATATATCTGATGATACGAATTTGACATCATAAATTTTGATTTTTTTTCTAGAAATATGATCAAAATGTTTTAAAAAAAGACTTAAGATAACTCTAGATATTTATTTATTTAGGACAGAGAAAGTACATGGCCATTTCTTTCTCCTCCTCAACGATATAATTAAAGTGTAGCTTTATTCCTGCCTATCTATCCATTTTTTTTTCTAAAAAAAATTATATAGTCCTTTTGAAGCCACACTTATCATGATTTCATGCAACCATATATCTCTAGATGTAGAGCTATATGTATTTCAGCAAATGGCGCCGTACTAATTAATAACCTTATAAATTTAACTGAGTTTGAAAATTACTAGAGTAATATATACACACCACATTTTACAAGCTGGTTAATTTAATTTCTTCGTTCCAGCAAATAGTGCGAGCATATAATAACGTACATGGTATGTACGATACGATGGTAGATCCATGTTGCTTTCAAGCCCATCAATATTTTGCAAGGTAGTACTTGACAAAAACAAGCCACCTGCTGCCCGTCCAAAACACACGCCGGCCGTGAGCTACCTAGATACCTCTCCGCAACTGCAGACGACGCTACGCATGCTCGACACTTCAAGCACCAAAGAGCTAGGCCAAGGGTCGTAGTCGAGAGCTTCTGCCAGGCCACCGGCGGCCGGCCATGGCATCCATGGACTTCGTCGTCCAGGTCCTCCTGCGAGTGGTGATGAGAAGAAGCATCCGCAGGCTGCAAGAGGTCATTGACATGGCTGTGGAGATCGGCACGGCGGTCTTCGTGGCCGTGCGGGTCTCCGGCCTGGTCTTCCGCCGCCGGCTGCCGACGCGGTCGTCACCATCGATCGCGGGCGGCACTGCAACTACTACGACGACGACGTACTACTACTCCCCGGCGGCGACCCCCTTGATCGGCATGTCCAGGATTGATAGGCACTAGCTAGGGTCAGCTACGCCTACGCCTACTTCCGGCAGGCATGTAAGTATCAATATATGGTCATTTATGTGTTTTGTGAGTAGTATCATTATTTAGCTAGCGGTATGTTGTGCTACAATGCTCTATATATGAGTAATTTGAGGAGTTGAGGTTGCAAATCAAGATAATTTTTTGCATCGTTTCGACTGAAAAAGAAATAGTGATTAATTAGATATGATAGCCCATTACCTGTGTTGGATTTAACTTAGACATAAACATTATTTTAAACTTAGCCTTGAAATGATCACTAGCTTATTCATAATGTGGTACTTAATAGAGATTACTAATTAATGGCCTGTCCGGATCTGCTACTCTAAACTTTAGAGCTAAGTCTCCAAATAGGTGGTCTAAAGTTGTCTTTAAACTTTAGTCCACTTACATTAAAGCTTTAGATCTTAAAACTGAGCTTTAGTGCTCTAAAGTTTAGATGAGGGGTCCAAATGCAAATGCCGTCTGTTTGGTAACTTTGTTGATACGATAGGGTTGTTGAAGTAGATGAAGCAGGTTTGTGGCAGACGGAAGGCGTAGAACATGGGTAGATGGTCTTTTTTTTTTAGCTGTGTAGATGATCTTTTGAATCTTCCCGTGCCCAATAGATTGCGGTTTGGAGTGTGTTTGTGTCGATAGAATTGACGTGGTTGAGCCAGGGTTGAACCCTAGTATGCTTAGGGTTGCCACCAACAACAACAAAAGATTATCTAACAAATTAGATACCAAACATTATGCGCACCAAACTAATATGTTGGTCTGATATTGCATTCTAACATTATCCACTTGATCAAACTGCTAATAATGTTTATTTTTACTTTAAAATTTATGCTCGCGCTTAGTAAAATAGTAAGATCAGACTAATGCATCATCATCCACATTAAATCGTCAATAGGACCCTATTAGCCATAGTTTACTAGAATACCTTGTTACCTAAGATCAGTTAAACACTCTCTCTATGAAAACAAATATTTATTGATTTCTAAATGGGAAGAGTAGCAGCAAGCCTTTAATAAATATATATGCATGCTAGTATCAGCTTAGCACTTATTTTTCTCAAGCTTAATGATTTGATTATGGGTTCTTTCTGTTTCACAATACAATATTTAAACAATATACTTAGCATCATTAATTGATTTGACTGAAGTCAGCAGGAGAAGGCCCTTATCTATTTTTTTCCATTTTATAAGATATAAAAAGAAGGATGTACATGTTACAGGCCTAATTTTTTTAGAAAGGAGAATATATCAATAAAAGCTACATAGGGAACTTTCGAACAACAGTTTCACACTCGGCTTCACCCTGTGAACTAGCAGGGAGAGCTCCTCTTTGAAGAAACCTTCCAAGCAATCAATGAGATAGTGCCACTATAACAAAATTTGCATCCTTTATTATATCTATAGTTCATACCCATTAGCTCTAAATCTCCTCTCTCAGCGTATCCACGTCATCCACTTTTTTCAGTTTCTAATCATCATAAATTCTGCAACCATGGCAGCTCTTGGCTCCATCACCACACCGATCATGAATATAGTTCATGCCCACGCTACCTACCCACCACCTCTAAATCTCCTCTCTCAGCATATCCACGTATCACCCATTATTTTTAGTTTTTAATCACCATTAATTCTGCAATCATGGCAGTTCTTAGCTGCATCACCACACTGATCGTGGTGTAAATAATTTACAGCAGAACTCATTTTTTTAGAGGTTTAGATTCTAATTAAAAGAAAAACTAGACTTCAAAATGGTAGAGACCAAAGGGTGCCAAAATCAATGTGTCGTGCATTGTTCAGACTTTGCAATGCTATACCATATGGTCATAGTAAACAGATGGCAATCGCTGCAATTAATTCCCAACCAAAGACTAGTTGATCGGCATGGTGCCATAATCTTACGACGGACACTTGCCATGCCCTCAATTCAACCATAAATGCTCAGAAGGCAAATTCACAAGGTACTCCAATTTTTTTCAATTAATTTCCAAAAGTCATATATTAGCATATTTTATTAGATTCATAAATTAATTTATTATGATTAAATGTAGCTTCACGACAATGCAGAGGGCAACCACCAGGTCCCAGCCAAGTAACAACTTCATATTATTCAAAGATTACTATGCATTCTTAATAAAACCTTAGGGTGTCTTCTTGACGTGTAGTTGATACACTGCAAACATCTTACTCCATCGGCCTAATATGTGGCCACCTTATTGTATAATGAAACAAACTACATATATGACAACTCCACTCACTCAATGCTTCCGAAAAATTCATGTCTCAAATTCCCGCCGTAACGCGCGGGGAATTCAGCTAGTTATATATGGTGATTCCAAACAGTCCAACAAGTCACAATAATGCCGACCTCTCTGAAAATTGTGGAGCCAAAATATTACCTTGCCACACGTACTGGCATCCCTTTATATGCACAGAGCGCTATAGAATCAACTGGTGACTGTAGGTAAAGAAAAGATTATTGGAGATGGAGCATAGTCGATCTCTTCAATGGAAGCCGCGCAAAGCACACAATTATGGTCGTCAAGGTGATAATGTTTGTGCGTTCGCAAATTTCTTGTGTTCTCGGCCTGTCCTTGAGCAACAACCAAAAGAAGAAGAAAACTATGTTTAGGGAGACAACATGATTTTCACATCCATTTGAAGAAGATGATGGTTGAGACTGGTCACGTACTAATCAAGATGTTGTAGGCCTTCTTGGAGGTGAAGATATCATTTCCCCAAATATATTTCCAAGAATCTAAATGGCTAGTCACTAGAGGCAAGCTTTTCAAATCTGCAGTGAGTTCATGAAGCTGAGCAGAGGCAATGGAGGACCGCTGTGTAGGACAAATGTAGTGGACACGTCGGAGGCTAGGAACTTATTGAGAGACATGTTTTTATCTCTGACAAAAGAGAACAATTGTGGGGAGCGAAATTCTAACAATCCTAGGCCCTAAACATGTTTCCACATGAGAATCATTGAACCATCCTGAACTTGACAAGCAGCCATGCACGATTCTAAAATTATACCAAGAAAGAGAAAACACATCTCTGATCTCACCACCAAAAAGAGTTTGACGGTGCAATGTATTATCGAGAAGGACCGATCGAGATGGGTTGCTAATAGCTAGTAAATTTCCTGCCTCTTTTTTTTTTTTCAGGTGTGTGTGTGTCTGAACCTATGGGCCACAACTCACTGGGCTTCTCCACTAAATCCGGCGGCGTGCCGCTCCGTCAGATCCGACCGCAAGTCCTGGCCACAACAAGCCCACAAGCGCCAACTTTTTACTATTTAGCCATTTTTCTGAAAAAATTACATTTGGCCCCCTGGCGATAATAAACTCATCTTTGGACCCTGCAAATCGGCGCCATGACTCATGGCGACGAGGTAACACGTCTCGGCGCCATATATCATGGCGTCGAGGTGCTGGCCATGTAATTAAAACAAACATAAAGTTTACAAGCAGCACCTCGGCGCCATGATCCGTGGCGCCGAGACGTGTTACCTCGGCGTCATGAGTCATGGCGCCGACTTGCAGGGTTCAAAGATGAGTTTATGACCATCAGGGCTAAATATATATTTTTTTTAAAAAAGGGTCAAATAGTAAAAAGTACCTCGTCGGGACTCGAGACCGTCCTGCCCGTGCTCAGGCAAAGTCGTCGGCGCACGGGATCACAATTCATCACAGGGAGTTTCCCCAACATGTGTGCTCCTTGGTGGTGGCGGCCTCTGTCTGAGACTGACACGTTGCAGCAGTGCACCACGCCGCTAATTAGAGCTGCCAAGCAAAAGCAAGGGCGTGCACAAAACATGATCTATTTTTTGAGAGTAAACGCTAAACTTAAGAAAAAACGATTGTCCTTGTTTCGAAATGAAGCCAAGTGTAGAATTAATAATAGCGCGTGTATTCAGGTATTCAGGTTCGCACGCAAGTGTCAGAACCCGGCCTTGTTCTTGTTCCATCGCACTTGATCCGACAGAATTCGACACCTTGAGGCCTTGAGTACAATTATCGCATATAATCCATACATATTACCATGACAATGACATATCATTCACGCAGCACAAACAAAGCCCTAGCAAACACAGCAACCATCTACTCCGTCCAAGGCCATGCAGTTTCCTTCACTTGAACATGGAGATGTCGAACACACGGGCAGAGCCATCTGACGAGGCGGAGACCAAGTTGTTGCCGTCGGCACTGACGGCCAGCGACTGAACCACGTCTGCATGCCCACTGAACTCCCTGGCGCAGTCCCCAGAGAGGCTGTCCCAGATGCGCACCTTGCCGTCGATGCATCCTGACGCGACATACCTTGACGAGCCTAGCCATGCCAGTGATGTCACGCCCTCCTGCATCAATATAATATAATGCATGCGCACAAGAATGCATGGATGAATGAGTGATTCCACGAACAAACTGCAAGCGCACACACAGGGAAGAAGCAATCGACCCACCTCATGCTCGCAAATGCATCGGCTGGCTTGGTGCGCGAGGTCCCAAATGATAAGCTTTTGATCCATGCTCCCTGTAGCTACCCAGCCATAGCTGCAGACAAGAAATTAAGTCACAATCTGCAACAAAATTGTGTTGCCATTTGCCAACTAATTTGAGACACTACCTTGATGAAATACCAATGCACTCAATGGAACTGGTGTGGCCTACTAATGAGCCAACGACCTGAAAAACACCAAGCTATAATTAAGGGAGAAATGGTGACGAAAAAAACAAAGACCAGCTTGCTTGAACTATAAGCTACACCTACATGGCCCGAGTTTACATTCACAATGTGCACAGAACTGTCCTTGGAGCCGCTAACAACAGTTTGTGAATCCAACGTCATTGATAAGCATGTCAATCCATCAGAATGATAGCCATGGCCTACAATAAGGGAAACAGAAATACCAAACAATTTCATGTGTCTGCTTGATTGACCACATCTAAAACTATATGTGGTCGTTACAATTCCAAATTATACTTTCACATGAAATCTGTCCTAAATCAGACTTCTAACTTTGACTATGTTTTTAGAAAAAAAATATATTAACATATATTCCCTCCGTTTTAAATTATAAGACATTTTAGCTTTTCTAGATACATTGATTACCATGTATCTAGACATGTTGATGCATTTTTCTATAAACTTGGTCAAAGTTTAAAAAATGTTAGATTAGGATAAAACCAAAGTGGAATAATTTGGAACAAAGGGAGTATGTGGCAATTTACCTCGAACAACATGTTTGCTTTGTGCACTTCTTGGGTCCCATATCCTCAAGGATGTGTCATCCGATCCAGTACATATAAGTTTACCTTCACAAGGAACGGAGCATTCATAGGTACACCAACATAGGCTACCAAACCACAAAATTATAAATAGGTAGATGCTATAGCAATCAAGGAATCATGATGGTACCATCTGGCGTAAAATCACCACATGTCACTGTGCTACTATGTCCAGCAAAGGTATTTAGAATGGCATTATGGTCAGCATTCCACATCCATACATTACAATCCTCTGACCCTGCAATTATCAAATGTCCCCAAGGGTGCCATTTAAGCCACTGCAAAATCAAACATGTAAGTCACACTATGAGACTAATCATCGAATGGTGATGTGATGGAAAGGAAGGGTTGGAAATAAGTTCAGTTGAATAAGATCAGAATATCTCACCTCAAAACCTGACCCAGAACCCTCAAGGGTTCCCTTGAGAGTTCGTGTAGCTGTATTCCACACATTTATTTGGCCATCAAAACTTCCAAAAGCCAACAAATTCCCATCTGAACTGAAAGCCACTGCACAGACAGTATCCTTATATCCTGTATTAAGAACAGCTATTCTGTAAGTCTCCTGAGCTTGCAAATCGACAACGTGGAAAAATAATGAGCATGCATCAACATGGAAAAATACTGCTCCATCAGTTCCAACTTATAAGGCGTTTTGGCTTTTCTACATAAATCTTGTAATCTGGAGCAGATGTAGTACATGAGAAGAGGCTAACTAACTAATAGTAGATGCAGAATGCAGGAAAAGCATAGAAATTAGATATTGAATTACATCCATGGAGAAGATGTGGATGTCATGAAATTCGAGCACAGTACCAAAGACAAAAAATCATACATGATACATGTACCACCACTATTTACATGGACAAAAAGTTCGGGATAAACAATAATTGATGAAGAGGAAAACAAATATGATCATACATGAATTCAAACAAATCAAGAGTGGGTGTACTTTGCATATAAAATAAAAGAAATAGAAACACGAAGATCTCAGAGCTAGTACAGAGATATTTCGATAATAATTGCCATCCAATCCAATAAATAACAAAGAAAACTATACCAGTCAGCTCCAAACCTCCAATCCTCCACAGAAATCCCCTATCATCTACGCCTCTAGAAGCCACAAGAGATACATCTGTGGGACTGCACGCAACAGTGAAGACTTCGTCTGTACCCAGAAAAATGGAAGGAACAACAAAAGGAGTATCAGCGAGTTATCAAAGAAAGGCGCTGAGATGTATAGGATAGCAGCATTAGGATATGCTATCCAAATTTTCCAGGGCGCATATTTATCTGTGGTCTACTGGCCATAAATCATAAATATAGTACTACTCTGCAGGTGAGCACCACAAAAGCAGCACGAGCTTAATTTTTCTTGGGTAACAACTTGCCTGTGTGGCCTTGGAATGTGTATGTAGAATCATCGACGACGTCTTCTGGGTCAACTGGAAACGGAAGTAGCCATTAGATTGCATAACGAAGCATCGCTGGATAACTTAATTAGAATGCACATCATGAAAAGTGAGCAACTGAGCACATCATCAAGTGCAGGTTTCTATCTAAATGAAAATTTCAGAAGGACAAGAGCCGGAATTCTTCATCAGAATGCAAAGAAAATAACAAAAGTATGTAACACAAAGGGAACTAACAACTGCACTATTTAACGAGACATCTCATTCTGATGCATCCTTGGAGACCTAGAACAGCCAAGCTTAGGATGCAGGCGTCAAGTGAATAAGTGATACATACAAGAACATTACATAGCACTAGAATATTAAAATCACTCCACACTAACTACTTCAGAGCAAAAACTATCTCAATCTCTTGGAGAACAATCTGAGAGGCTAGCTGACCCTGCGAATAAACGAATTAAAAAAAAGATAATAAACCAAACAAAATCCACCCCTACGTACCCATCCCGTCGCCACCGTCGTCATCTTCTTCATCGCGATCGGGGAGATCTGATAAGATAAAAGGCAAGCACGAATAAGCAGGTGCAGCCAGCAGCGACGGAGCAAGCAAGTAATTAAGCAGGTAAGGTAAGTAGAAGGGAGACTAGTAGCACTGCTGATCAACAACCTTCTTCGTCGATGGTTATCTCCTGGATGATGTCCTCCTCGTTGATGAAGACCTCCTCCTCACCGTCAGATCCTCCTTCCCCGTGAAGCTCGCCTGAGATGCTCATCGCCGCCGCCGCCGCTGTTTGGGGATGGGAAAAGTGGACAGGAGGGCCTCCTAGTCAGCCTGGGGCTCTGGGCTGGTGGATGCGAGGCAAGGGACCAAGACTTGGCACAGAAGATAGAAGTTGCTCACGGCCAACTGAGCACGTGAGCACGATGTGAGCAACTGAGCGCATCGTGAGCACGGCCAAGTCGCCCCCTGGTCGGACGATATGGGGCCCGCCGTGACATGTGGGGACACGTCGTCCATCGGCCGGGCGACGAGCTCCACGTCCCCTGTTGGTCGGGCGACATGGCCCAGGTAGTCCATCAGTCGGGCGACAAGGCTCATCTTCGCCCTTTTAAAGGGCGACTGGTGACCTATTCCTATAAATTTTTAAAAACAGAGACTAATTTTGTAATTTTTTTTAAAAATACGTTTATTAATTAATAAACTTATTTTTTAAAAAATTACAAAATTAGTCTCTGTTTCTAAAAAAATTACAGAAATAAACCACTAGTCGCCCGTTAAAAGAACGACGTGAGAGAATCGCCCTTTCAAAAGACGACTAGGCCCACGTCCTCCGTTTAAAGGATGACCAAGCCCACCTCCTCCGGCCAAAGAACGACCGGACTAGTATACGATGTGCTCACGATACGGGAGCCCAGGCCAGGCTAATATACGGGAGCACATCGTGAGCAACTGAGCACATCGTGTGCTCACGATGCGAGGCAACTTGATGTGCTCAGTTGCTCACGACCCGAACCTGACCTACTCATTAATTGGGTTGGGCCACCGTAGACGAAACAATCAAATTGGCCCAACCTCCTGACATTTGGGCAGCGTCTGGGCCATGTAGGCAGTCCTCTTATATTCACTTTCTAAATTATCATTTGAAGAGCTATTTAAATAAAAATTATTTTTATATTTTTACCATCTACTAACAACTTCGAATCTACCTAAATAGAGAATGAATAAATTAAATATTTTGAGATATAACTATGAAAAATGTTTAGACGATATTTTGAGATATTGACACCCGACGTCCAAAGCGATGCTCTCGCCAGCCGGTGGAGATCAACTGAAGTCACCTTGGCCAAGCACGGAAGGCAGATAGTATCGAGACGCGGGGATTCGAATTAACGCCCCGTCTACTCGTCAACGTCGCATTCAATTCACCACAGCCGTACCATCGTAATAACAAGAATGAACGCCCCATCTAAGTGCAGCTTTTGTCGGATGAAAGATCAAACTTCTCACACCCTAGCAGAGCAGGAGGTGTTCCATGGTTTCAGATCGCCCCATGTAAGCCTAACATCAATAGTCTTTTATAGTATAGATAATTTGTTCAGACACGTGCATTGCCTAATTACAAACTATATAAGAGTTGGCTTCTCATTTAATCATTCATTACGATATATACTAATGTAAATGCTCGTGAATAAATGAATACGTTCTAATTATAATTGAAGTATAATGCCTGTGAATAAATACTTAACACTATTAATTATACACACATATATATATAATTAATAAAATTCAGGTGGGGAGCCTCTCCCCCGGTGACCTTAAAAAAGAATACAAATTCATCTTGTCCTCTTCTACCGATCGTTATGGAGCAACAATTTTATTTAGTTTCTCCTATGCTTTCAAAGTCGACCAATGAATTCATTAAAGGTAAATATGCAATCCCACCTGATCCCTAGGATCATTAAAGATTAGTCAAAATATGTAATTCTTAAATTTAAATCAAATTAATTAAATTTAAATTTATTTTTATTATGATAAATTAGGTTCTGCGGATGTAGCAGATGTTGTTGAAATTGGAACTTTAACGACCATTGATCAGAAAAAGAGGAAATACGTGCGAGGAATCGTGAGTACCGACGATGATATCAAGGCAAAAAAGAAGAATAAATGAAGCAGCTAAAAACTTAACCAAAAGCTTAATCAAATGCAAGTTGGAGAGAAAAAGCTGGCCAAAATTCATTACCATCCAGATCAATGGTGATCAAGAGGAGTGCAATCAGATATTAATGGCACTAACCCATGGTTAATAGGACATAGTGGCTCACGTTGACTCACTAGTGTATCCACAACGAGGACTTATGCAAGGCGAGTAGTACTAAGCTATTGTGCCTTTTTTTTGGCTATCTGAAGTTTGCTACATTATATAGTAATAAGCAAATTAATTTACTAATACAAGCTATTGTGCTTTATTATTAGCTATCTAATTTTTGTGTAATGGATGTTATTGAAATTGAAACTTCAAGGACCATTGATTAAAAAAAGAGGAATTACGTGCAAGGAATCATGAGTACCGACGATGATATCGAGAGAGAAAAAGAAGCAGCCGGAAACTTAACCAAAAGTTTAATCAAATGCAAGTTGGGGAGAAAAAGCTAGCCCAGAATTCATTACTAATTTTGCTGAACCTTCAGTTTCTATCCAGATCAATGGTGATCAAGAGGAGTGTAATCAGATATTGATGGTCGTTAACCCATGGTCGACAAGACATAGTGGCTCACGTTTACTCACTAGTGTATCCAAAATAGGCGACGAGACCAAGAAAAAAAGATCATGACTTATACAAGGTGAGTAGTACTAAGTTTTTGTGCTTTTTTATTGGCTATCTAAAGTTTTCTATAGTGTACAGTAAATGAGCAAACTAAATTACTAATACAAGCTATTGTGATTTATTATTAGCTATCTAATTTTTGTTACAAATAATTCTTTTAAATTAGTAATGAGCAAATTAAATTATTAATACAAGATATTGTGCTTTATTAATGACTATATAAAGTTTACTATAATATATCATGCCAAATAATTCTTTTAAATCAATAATGAGCAAATTTAAATTATTAAGTGCATATATTATCATTCCATCCTAGACTTTGAGCATGGACCTGGAATTTCCTTCCATTGACTTTTTATTCTTTTTTTTATAATCCATCTATTACAAAAAAATATGTTTTAGAGACACAACATCTCTGCTAGTATTAGAAAAAATGTGATAATGAGGGAATCGAAGAAGGTAAAGATAACCTTAAATAGTTAGGTGGTGCTTGAAAACTCCAAATCCAATGCGGTAACCTGGAGATCCTTAAGATCACTATCAAATTTTCTATGCTCTGGTGACAAACCCAAACTCCCATCGGCAAGAAAAAAAAAATCAGACACTAGTGCTATTGTTCAACAAGAGACGACTAGGCTGACTTAAGTCGAGTCAGTCAAACTGATTCTAGTGTTTGCGAATAGCAAAAATCATCAAGCAAAATCGGTCAAACTAGCTGTAAGCAAAGAACACAACACACACTTGTAGTTGAAAGTTGAAACACCCGGGGCCCGGGCATTGGGACTTGGGATTGGCCGGGAGACTAAGAAAACTGAAATCTCCGGTAATAAAGAGGTAAAACATGGAAGCAAATTCTGTCCAACTCATGAGCAAGTACACACGAGCAATTTGCCAATTTGAAGCGAGGAGACATACGTCAGACACCCAAGAGCGAGCAAGCGAGCGATGCAGCCGCGCGTGTACAGCGCAAGCACGAGAGAGCCGTGTTGGGCGCGCGTGCCGTGCATGGCGGCTTCTCATCGACCAACACCAACCAAACAACCGCACCAATAAAGGTGCATTAGATAATGAATGTAATAAAGTAGCATTAGATAGTATTTGTAAAGACAAATCTAATCTGATCACTATTATACTATATAATGTTTTACATTATTTGACTAATTATTGGTCAAAGATAATGAAGTTTGAATTTTAAAATACACGCATTCCTTAGATAGTATTTGTAAAGACAAATCTAATCTTATCACTATCATACTATATTATTTTACATTATTTGACTAATTATTGGTCAAAGATAATGAAGTTTGAATTTTAAAAATACACGCATGCCTTATTAAATCCTAATACAGGGGGCGTACATGGCGGAGTCTGCGAGAGCAGACCGTGTTGCTTACCTTAATTAGTAAAGCGACATGCATGACGCCTGGGCTATTTATGCTCCCCGTCCGCGAGCAAGAGCAGCTCAATTCACACCATCTGCACCGTCCTCTTGCTTGCATGCCCATCCAAAACCTCCCATCGAAGGACATTGGAAGAAACTACATAGTAGTTGTTGAACTATGTCACAAGCTCAGCGTGGAAGTGCCACATATAACTCGTCCGAAGCCATTTCATTCGAAAGCTATGTTGCGAACCTTATATCCAAACTCCCAACAAAAGAGGGGTGGTCAGAGCCATTGGTGCTCTACAAGAACTACTGGTTCCGCCCGTACTTCGTACAGAGTAGGTTGCGCATCGAAAATGGCTTCAAACCTTGTCCCGAAGATGTCATCCTTGCTACCAACCCCAAGTGCGGCACCACATGGCTGAAAGCCCTCGCCTTTACAATCATCAACCGCTTCCGGTATGACTTTGGCAGCCACCCTCTTCTTTTTCGCCCATCCTCAAGAGGTGGTACCATCCATAGAGGCCCCTAGCCATGAGAACCTTACCTATTTGGAGAACCTCCCATCCCCAAGGCTTCTTGCCACTCATATGCCTCTTTCATTGTTCCCAAAGTCAATAGCCAATTGTGGTTGCCGAGTTGTTTATATTTGACCCTAAGGATGCCTTTGTGTCTCAGTGGCACTTTGATAATAAGATGCATTTGGGACACCCTGTTGACATGGAAACAACATTCAACATGTTCGCTGAAGGTTTCACGAGCAATGGACCCTTTTGGGACCATTGCCTTGAGTATTGGAGGGAGAGTATTGCAAAACCTGATAAGGTTCTTTTCCTCAAGTATGAGGATATGACCTTAGAGCCAACAAAGCATGTCATAAGACTTGCAATGTTCCTAGGTGCTCCATTTAGTATTAAGGAAATAGAGGACGAGATACCTGAGGAGGTGGTGAGGTTGTGCAGCTTCGAGAAACTTAGTAGCTTGTCTACCAATCAAACAGGAGAATTTGCTCGGCTTGGCAACATAGTTATTGAGAAGTCATCATATTTTAGGAAAGGAAAGGTGGGCGACTGGGTGAATCACATGAGCGAGGAGATGGGGAGAAAGTTAGATTGCATTGTGGAAGAGAAGCTCAAAGGATCAGGCCTTGTGCTATAGTATGTATCTCTATATCTTCTTGTATGTTTTTTTTATCATATTTTCATGTTTGCATGAATAAACAAGCCTCATCCATCGTAAGATTTGGAAATAGGGTTTCTATTTCCTAGATAAAGGCACATGTATTATCTAGCCCATAATCAACAAACACCTCACGTTGTTAAAAGATTTTTTTTTTGTTTTTTAACTCTCTTCCTCGTTACCCTTTAGGCCTTGTGCTATAGTATGTATCTCTATTTTTCTATATTTTGTTGTATGCTTTTTGTATCACATTTTCATGTTTGCATGAATAAACAAGTCATCCATTTTCATGTTTGCATGAATAAACAAGTCATCCATTGTAAGATTTGGAAATAGGGTTTCTATTTCCTAGATAAAGGCACATGGATTATCTAGCCCATAATCAACAAACACCTCACGTTGTTAAAGAAATTCTCGCTTTTTTAACTCTCTTCCTCGTTACCTTTTTGGCCTTCATATGAGCCTCGAGCATCAGAAAGATATCCAAAAACATTGCGAGGCTTTTAGGGTTCTTTTATTTGAACTAAACGAAAGGGTGAAATATGTCTCGTTCACTCTCAACGAAAAATAAGATATTGGGTTCCTTGGGTGTTTAATTAGTACTCCCTCAATTCAAAATTTTAAGACATTTTGGTTCTTCTAAATATATTGTTTTTAATGTAAATCCAAAAATAGTGTACATAAATGCAAAGCAAAAACTATAAATATAAATTAAAAATCAAAACGTCTTTAGTTTGAAGCAGTGGGAATTAATAAACAGTTGCACACAACAAATCGACAGGATACATACATTGTTGAAGAGGATATGGTGGTTGTCAAGTCACCGTTCTTAATTTAGGGGAGTATGACACATGGTTGTTCAAAAAAAATGGCATATGAATTATGGGGACAAGTTAGATTGCCTCGTGGAAGACAAGACAGAGATGGACGGGATCGATCGATCGAAACTTGTGCTACCTGAACAAGTATTGTCCAAATCAACAAGTATCACTCATTGCCAAACTTTATTTGAAAAGTCCAATTTTTGCTGCTTTCTTCTAGAAATATAGATAGACAAATGTAGCTGCTGGCAGAGATACCAGACACAATAGACGCGTCCTCACTGGAAATCTTCCTGCATTAACACGTGGTCACGTGCAAGCACTACTACAGTTTCTCCGTGCAGTCTGCTTCTATCTTACTTGTTCCCTTTTCGATCTCTTGTTCCTCCGCTATGGATGAAAAATAAAGCACAATTTCCCCTTTTTTTGTTTCGCTTTGTTTTTTTTAATCAACTAAGTTACGTAGCAAGGCAAATAGATGTAGACGTTTATCCCTGTATGTATGTATGTATGTATGTATGTATGTATGTATGTATGTAGACGTTTTCTGCAGGAATATAGATGGTGAGCTTCTTTTTCAGGAGATTATTAGGTAGTATTGTAGAAATAGATGGTGAATTCTGGCCTTTGGGAAAAAGATGGGCAACGACCTGCTGTGTGCACCATGCATGCATGCTTCTGCCCAACAGAGAGACCCTACACTTATCGGATGAATTTCTGCAGTTGTGAGGCTGTCAGTGACTTGTGACACTTACCTCCACTATCTCCAGTTGAATGCGTTGTGCTATTTATGCTCTCTGTGAGCCAGGCGTGAGTAGTGTTAGTGTAGCTCATCATTCTACACCACCCTTCGCCTATCCAATCCATCCAAGCGAGAGACTGCAAAAACTCCAAAGTAGCTAAAGCAATGTCACAGCAAGCTGAGGATGGAAGCTCTAGGAACAGCTATAGCACACTGCAAAAAATCCATCCAAGCGAGAGAATTTTATATATACATATATATATTTTGTGTAGTAGCCAGGAAAAAAAATGCAGAAATGGTGATATTATCATCAGACTAAAGAAGTAGAATGATAAAGTTTCTGCAACAGTGTGTGGAAACAGTCAGCTTCCTAAAGAAATGATGATGCTATTACTATGAACAGAAAACCATCAGCATGAAACAATTACGTAAAATACTCTAATGCAATAAGACGAGAAAACCATCAGTATGATCTAGCAGGCTATATGGAATTAGACGAGAAAACATAATCAACCACCCCAAGTACGAAATGAACCCCCCCCCCCCCCCAAATGGTTTCATTAACAAATCAATTTTTTATTAGTATTAGAAGACAGAAAGTCCATGAACAAATGTCAAATTGCACAGAGATGAAGAACAGTTCATTGTTCTATTATAGGATGTCAGAACTATTATTACTTATTGGCTATTGCTAAGAAATTTTTGTTTTACCAAAATTACCTGCACAAACATAGACGAAGACAGTAATAAGTAGCATGCAGGATACAGACCTCTGTTAAGACATGAATACCTTGAACACCGTGAGCAAGGTGGTCATCCAGCATGTTAAACCGACTCAGTAACTGCGTCCAGTCTTGCTTTACACGTTGAAGCTCTCTTCTTATTAAAGCAGTTTTTGCTTCATCTAGCTTGGACACATTCTTTACATGCTTTAGTTGTTCTTTCTTCAGCTTAAGCTTCTCTTTGAGAAGCTTTACATTTGCACTCTCAGAAGTTCTATCAATATGTCGCTTCCCATAGTTGCTAGAAGAAATTACATCTCTACCTGCAGAGAATTCATTTGCCTTCCTTGTTGGGCTGTGTGTGTTGTAAGTAAATGGATTAGGCCCAAGAGGCCCATATGCATATGTGTATATGTACTCAAGACTCAGTAGAGAAAGTATGACTCCAGAAAATTCCCCAAATATTTTCATGGTGTCGGAGCCGACTATGGCGATGGCAACGGCGACCTCTGGTGGATGCCGGTGGTGAGGCCGTGAAGAGATTTGCGGATGTGGAGAGGTTATCTTTCTGGAGGCCATCTCGAGAGTTGCAGGAGAGGAGTTGTGGCGGCGCGGGCGCGTGAGCCTGCAGGAGCAGGGAGGCGTGCGTGCGAATTGCGAGAGCTCGCTTACGGATGCGGCGGAGGTGTGGTGGCTCGTGGCCTACATGTGCGAAGCTAGCGGTTGGGTGACAAACCAGAGCTGGCCGATTGACAGGAGCTGTGTGGTGCTCGTTGAGGGAGGTCTGAGCAGATGTAAGGTGACGACTGCTTGCGAGTGTGGGATTTAGTGTTGTTATTGTGTGCTGCTGCTGCTGAGTTCTTGAGGAGCTACAGGGGTGCTAGTTATTTGGGTTGTTTGATCTGCTAGTTGGTACACCGCAATATTTGTGGAAATATCTACGGCAGGCTGTAGATTTCTGTAAAAAATGGGAGATAATCAAGGGATTGAACAGATAATGGGCAAGCTAGTCGATTTGCTTACTGAGAAGAAGAATGAGACTCCATCTTCGAGCAAAGCGACTGTGCCAGATGCAGTTTAGAAATTAGAACTCACACCGAATGATATCAAGCTTGAAGGCGTAAGGAATTATTTAGCTTGGTCCAGGAGGGCATTATTATTGTTAAAGGCAAAGAAACATGAAGGTTTCGTTGATGGAAATGCAACTGAACCCAAGGATAAATCAGATGATGAATGGAAAGACTTGGATGCTATTAACTCTTTGGTAGTTGCCTAGTTGTTGAGCTCGATGGCGCCACTTATTGCTGGATCGGTAGATACAATTACTACTGCATATGGTATTTGGGAATCACTATCAAAGACATATTCTGGTGCAGGCAATGTGATGTTGTTGGTTGATACAGATGATAGGCTCTACCATTTGAAACAGGGGGAGCTATCTCTGATGGAGTATGTCACAGAGCTAAAGCGGTTATGGGCTGATTTGGACCACTATGATCCAATTGAGTTTCCACACCCTGATTATGTGGCATGGGTGAAAAAATGGGTCAATAAAAAATGAGTTCTCACATTCTTGAGAGGGCTCAATTTAGAATTTGAGGGAAGGCGTGCCTCTTTGTTTCATCAATCTAACCTTCCTAGTCTAGAAGGAGCTATTGCTGCTATGGCACAAGAGGAAACTAGGCTAAAGGTAATGAAAGGAAATGTTTCAGCCCCATCACGTCCAGCATATGTTGTAACAAGATCTCAAGAAACTAGAATATGCTATAATTATGGTGATAAGGGTCATTTGAGTCGGGACTGCAGTCAACCACAAAAGACTTATCGTGGAATAGGAAGAGGCAATGATAGGGGTGCACCGAGAGGTGGTGGAGGTCATGGTGGAAGAAGAGGCCTTAGAGCCAATTTCGCTATGTCTGAGGAAAGTGCTTCAGACTTGGTCACAATTTCAGCTACAGAGTTAGAAGATTTGAGGAAGCTGAAGGAAAATAAAAACAACTCAAAATCAGATGATCAAGGGATAGTATCAACTTCAACAGATAATGTTGCAAATTATTTCCATTATGATGCAAGTATGAAAAAACAAGCTTTATTGTCTATAAAAATTCAAATTCATGTTGGATTTTAGATTCTGGGGCATCTAGACATGTCACAGGCATGTCAAGTGAATTTACATCATATACGCCATATTCATACTCTCATAAAGACACAATTCAGACTGCTGATGGAACATCTCGATCAATCAGAGGTGTTGGTACAGTGCAATGCACTCCATCTATAACATTGTCATCAGTATTATATGTTCCATCATTTCCAGTTAATTTGGTTTCAATAAGCTCATTGGTTGATCAGATGGACTGTCAAGTTTTTCTTGATCGTGAAAATTATTTAATTCAGGAAAGGAAGACTCGAAAACATCTTGGGATTGGCGTTCGTCATAATGGGCTATGGTATCTTGACAGAAGGAAGATGGATAAAGCAATATGTCATGCTTTATCAGCCATTGCAAATGAAGATGAGGCTAAGGTAATGCTTTTGCATTGTCGGCTGGGACATATATCTTTTGATATTATGAGTAGAATATTTTCTGAACAAATGTGTAAGGTAGACAAACATAAATTACTATGTGTTACATGTGAGTTTGGGAAACATACAAAAACTTCATATGTGAGTAGGGGATTGCGGACTGTGTCACTTATATTAATCACTCTGATGTGTGGACTTCTCCAGTCGTTTCTCTAAGTGGAATGAAATATTTTGTGACCTTCATTGATTGTTACTCTTGTATGACATGGTTATATCTAATGAAACATAAAAGTGAGGTTCTTAATTGCTTTAAGGATTTTTGTGCATGCATAAGAAACCAATTCAATTCTCATGTTCATATTATTAGAACTAATAATGGGTCAGAGTATGTGAATAATGAGTTTAGAACTTATCTATCTACTGAGGGAATATATTACATCAAACCTCTTGCCCTGAGACACCTGCACAAAATGGAGTGGCGGAAAGGAAGAATAGACATCTTTTGGAGGTGGCTCGTTCTTTTGGAGTGAGGCAATTATGACTGCTACTCATCTTATTAATCGCATGCCATCAAGAGTGCTTGGTATGAACACTCCATGTGAATTGATTTTTGGAAAAAATGAGTTTATTGTTCCACCGAAGGTGTTTGGATGCACATGCTTTGTTAGGGATCATAGACCGTCTTGTGGGAAATTAGATCCTCAAGCTGTTAAGTGCATTTTTATTGGCTACTCATCTGGGCAAAAAGGATATAAATGCTGGAGCCCATTAGAACGTCGTACATTTGTGAGTATGGATGACACTTTTAGGGAATCTATTCCTTTCTATGGGGAGAAAACAGATTTGAGTGATCTTTTTCTTAATTCTAATTCTTCTGATACGTGTGAGGTTGGTGATGAGGAGAATGAAATGTTAGTGACTAAGGGTGTTGAGGAATCAAGGAGGAATAAAGTGATTAGTGGTCTGATCCCATGTCCAGTGGTTGGAAGTGAACCAACAAATGTGGAGAGGGGGAGAACATCACACTCTGAAAGAAATTTGCAGGTGTACACGAGGAGGAGAAATCCTTCTGTACAACCTTCATATGTTAGTGATGAAGATGGTATCCAGGTGGAGCAACCACAATTGGTGCAGCAATAACAACTTCAAATTGATGATAATGAGGTTGATAATCCATCAGCACCTTCGGGTGAAGATATTAACTCTTCTATTGATCTCCATATTGCTACAAGAAAAGGAGTGAGAAGTACAGTAGGAAAACCTCCAGAGAGATATGGCTTTGAAGATGGCATCGAGGACAAGAATGACATAGCTAATTATGTCTCATATGAATCTCTGTCTTCTACTTACAAAGCTTTTGTAGCATCGTTGCAATCAGTGGCAATTCCAAGAGATTGGAAAGAGGCAAAGCAAGATTCAAAGTGGAAGGAGGCCATGCTAGAGGAGCTAGCGGCACTTGAGAAGAACAATACTTGGGATCTTGTACCTTTTCCAGTGGGCAAGAAGGTGGTTAGTTGCAAAAGGGTATATATAGTAAAGCAAAATCCTGAAGGTAAGATAGAGAGATACAAAACAAGATTGGTAGTAAAAGGGTATAGTCAAACATATGGTATTAATTATGATGAGACATTTGCACCAGTTGCGAAGATGAGCACTGTTAGAACATTGATTTCTTATGCTGCTAACTTCGAATGGCCATTATATCAGTTGGATGTTAAAAATGCATTCTTGCATGGAGATCTTCAGGAAGAAGTTTATATGAAAATTCCACCTGGGTTTCATACCGCTCAAACTAAGGAAAAGGCATTGATACTTAAGAAATCTTTGTATGGTCTAAAGCAGTCGCCAAGGGCATGGTTTGATCGCTTTAGGCGGGCGATGTGTAATATGGGATACCGTCAATGCAATGGGGATCATACTGTGTTTTATCCTCACTCTAATAATCGAGTAACTATTCTTGCAGTGTATGTGGATGATATAATTATTACTGGAGATGACACTTTAGAAATAGCTCGGCTGAAAAAGAATCTAAGCAAAGAGTTTGAAGTCAAGGATCTTGGACAACTTCAATATTTCTTAGGAATTGAAATAGCAAGATCCCCTAGAGGGATTGTTCTATCACAACGGAAGTATGTACTGGATTTACTAAGTGAGACAGGTATGCTTGGATGTCGCACAACTTCTACACCTATTGAGCAGAACCATAAATTATATGCTTAGTCTGGAGATATAGTGGATAAAGAGAAATGTCAAAGACTTGTAGGACGTTTGATTTATTTGTGTCATACAAGGCCTGATATAACATATGATGTAAGTGTGGTGAGTCGATACATGCATGATCCTAGGAGTGGGCATATGGATGCACTCTACAGAATCTTGCGATATTTGAAGAGTAATCCTGGAAAAGGATTATGGTTCAAGAGAAATGATCACCTAAATATTGAAGGCTACTGTGATGCGGATTGGGCAAGTTGTCTAGATGATAGAAGGTCGACATCTGGCTATTGTGCATTTGTTGGAGAAAATTTAGTATCATGGAGGAAACAACCATAGTGTCTCGGTCAACTGCGGAGGCAGAATATAGAGCTATGTCCGTCTGTTTAAGTGAGATGTTATGGTTAAAGAATTTATTATCTGAGTTGAAACTAGAAGAACTTTATTTGAAGCTCTGGTATGATAACAAGTCAGCGATTAACATTGATAATAACCTAGTTCAGCATGATAGAACTAAGCATGTGAAGATTGATCGCTTCTTCATCAAGGAGCGGCTGGATGATGGAACACTTCAACTGAGTTATATAGCTTCAAGTGAGCAAGTAGCTAATTGCTTAACAAAAGGTTTAGAAGTTAATGAATATATATTAGCATGTAATAAGATGGGGATGATTGATATCTATCGCCCATCTTAAGAGGAAGTGTTGGGCTGTGTGTTGTAAGTAAATGGATTAGGCCCAAGAGACCCATATGCATATGTGTATATGTACTCAAGACTCAGTAGAGAGAGTATGACTCCGAAAAATTCCCCAAACATCTTCATTCCTCTATAAATATTCAGTCTGTTTCTCACCTCTTCTAATTTCTGGAACTAATGGTCTGCTCGTTTTTTCTCTTCTATTGCATTTTTTGTTTCAACCTGTATGCTAGTTCGCAAATGTTCATTGAGTTTCTTCTGCTCCTCTAACTTTGCAAATAAATTGTGAACATGGCACTTCTCTTCCGTTAGTAAGTGCTTTGTTCTTTTCAGATAATGATTTCTCTGAATCAGCACGTTTCTTTTCTCTGGTTACCTTCTGCTTCTCTGCTTCAGCCCTTTTAAGCATTTCTTCTGTTTTCTTAAACTGAGCAGTCAACTGTGCTCTGATTTCATTTGCTTCACTCCTCGACCTTTCACATAATGCTCTCCAATCGTTGCCAGCTTCTCTTTCCGTATCAGCAACTCTTCTATACTCTTCAGACTTCTGTGTTTCTGACATCAATATCCTTTGCATTTCCAGAGTTTTGCACTTCTCTTCAAATTTTTTCTTCTCAGAAGTAATCTTCCTCCTTTCTTCTCCTAAAATTTGTATGAGCTTTCTATTTTCTTCCTCCAATTCAGAGATGCGTAAAAGTTCATCGTTATTTTTGCAGGTATTTTGTGTTTGCTTCAAACTTGAGTGCTGTGTCTTTAATTCAATTATCTCCTTTTCCAGTAGATGTCTGGCATCAGACTCAGTTGCCCTAGCTGCTTCTGCTGAATCACCTCGGAGGCGTTCCTCCTTGCACACTATTCATGAGAAAACAGAGGGAATACAGCATTAAAGCTTGGTACACATAAAGACATAAGAAATGGTTTCAAGATGCATGCATGATACACATAACTGTTCATCAAGAATTACATATGCTTCGGGTGGGTGACATCAAATCACGTAATCTAGTGTTTGGGAGTGTAATATGGTAAGGATAAAATTGGGGGACCAAGAGATGCTAACAAATAAACGATGCATCGAAGAGAAATCAAACATGATGTTAACGAATACATGAAGCATTAGTGAGAAATCAGATATACTTTGAAGGCCTCTTCTCTGTGATAGGCACCTTCTGCTAAAATTCCTGCTAGCATGCTACTAGCACGCTATGAAATTAGAACTTAAGAGTATTAGATACTTCATAGAAGATATTTTTTATAAGAAAAGAGTTCACTTTCTTACTTGCCTTTCAGCACAAATCACAAAAATCAACATAATAGCTATACAAAACGTTGGTCAAGAATTACTAGATACAATGCGTACAGGTCAAGGGGTTCACGGCGCAATGGCAAAGGCAATTGGTTGGGGGGTCCCACCCAGGGTTCAAATCCTGGGTGTGACACTTTATTCTGGATTTATTTCAAGATTTTTCGGCGTTATGCATTAAGTAGTAGGCGACGTTCCCGTCGATAGCGAGGCGCCCTGGTGACTTCGTGAACTTCAAGATTTACCGGCTCAGTCCTTCGAAGATGCTCATAAGGGTAGTGAGTGTGCGTACGTGTTGAGCGTCTGCATTGTACTATGTATCTAAAAAAATACAATGCGTACGTTCCGAACATGTACATTACCTCTGCGTTCTTACTTAGGGTGATCTTTTCTTTCTGTTTTTAAATGAATCGCAATGCATGAAAAAGAAAACAAAGAAAGCAGCACACTGGGAGAAGAAATCAGGGAGCACGTTAGGAACCTTTGCTGAGCTCCGAGTTCTCCTTGCGCAGCTTCTCGTTCTCAGCCTGCAGGAGCTTCACCGCCTCCCGCAGCGCCGTCCGGCTCGTCTCCAATTTATGGTACTTCTTCCACAGCTGCGGAGCCCACTCAAACGGGCAAACCCCAAAAGAAACAAAACACCCCAAAAATGAATACACGTCAATGAAGACGATAAGAACCTAACAATACAGGATGCGGCGTAATGGTGGGAAGAGGGAGGAGGGTCCAAAACTACCTTGGCGCAGCACGGGTTGGAGCCGCCTACGCCGGCTACAGCGGCTGCGGCGGTTGAGGAAGAGGCCACGAGCTGGGCATCCAGCGAGGATGCGGCCTCTGGCGGTTCCGCCGCCATGGCGCGGCGGAGCGAGTCTGATGGTGACGACAGGTGGCCTCAGATAAACTAAGTCAAGATTTTTTTTTTAAAAAACAATAATATTTGTTTAGTGGTTAATTGCAAATGGACCCTGTCGGCCCCACAAGACCCTATTGGCGTCCTGAGATATACCTGTACAGATGGCGCTTTAGTTCCACAGGATTGTATTGTACCAAAAAGGGTGCCTTATTAATGTTTATTTATTCATTATTAACTAACATGGGCCTTAACTTGTTTATAAAAGGACAATTGATACTTTGTTTATCTGAGCTCCCACCGCTGAGCATCAAAGCCGAAGCTCTGCAGCAAGCTGTAACACGAAAAAGCAACAGACGATGCTGAAGGAAATAGGCAGCTGCCAAGCATGTATTCTCATCAGAAATTCGGTTGGTAACAGAAGCACCACGATGTCATCAGAACCGTGTACAAAAGGTATGCAACACAGTATAATAAAAAAATTAATAAAGTCGGAGTTGATTCTAGTACAGCGGTCCCTCAGTTCTACAGCCATACAGAATCCTACACTTCATCTATCTACGTCCGCAAGAGGCGCTGCAGCAGACATTCAACCATCACCACTTGCACGCCTGGCTCTGGATCTTGGAGTTCATGGTGCCCTTACCCTTGTCCTTGTAGGTGTTCCTGGATGACACTGGCCTTCTCCGCCCATGGGCAGCTGCTATTGCCTTTTTCCTTTGCTTGTTCAATTGTTTCGTGAGCTCAGCATCTTCTTCCAATTTGGGTTCCGCAGCCCGTTTAGGTTCCCCGTCCACTGAGGAATCATCATCATTATTGCCATCTTCCTGGGACCCAGATTGAAGCGGTTTCATAGGTTCTCCATTGCCACCCGAGGGAGGACTTTCCAATCTGCTCTCACCACTACAACTTGTTCCATGCTGCACAATGAAAAAAATGTAAGAAAGATGGTATCAAAAGCTTGTTTATTCGGTCTGATGCTGATGGATAGATGACTAACCTCTTCAGAATAAGTTTTAGGCACATCTGAATCCCTTGAGGTAAGATTGCAATCAGGCTCATCAGAACCGCCCTGAGAGACAGAGCAAATATACACTTCAATAACAGTGACTTCTAACTAGAGACTAGCCTGACTGCCTGACTGCCTGACTACCGGTACAGTCTGCACATATCCAAATTAACTTGCTAGGCAGATGTACCTGGTCTATCTTCAAGGAAACCAAAGGCACAGCATCACTGACCTCGTCCTCGTCATCGTCGTCATCATCGGAGCTGGAATCATGTCCTTCAGCATCTTCCTCAATGTACTGTATGGAAGTTTGCCCAAAAAAAAAGTAAACTAAGCTGGAAAACAACCTACAAATGTATGGATGAATAACAAATTTGCAGAAACATCTGACCTACCTTGTCCATGTCCACTTGCTCTTTCCTCGTAAATCCACTGGCAGCTAGTTCCTTATCCAAGGAACCAGCAGCCTTTTTCACAGACAAAAATGAAGGCCTGCTATTCCCTTCATCATCACTTTCAGATCCAGGTTGTTCCTCATTTTTCTCTGACGTCAGATTGAACCTAACAGGAAGAAAAGAAATCCCAATAAGAAAAAGATTTTAATGAATTAGGATGATTTGAAGCTTTCTTGCATATACTATAAACCTTTTGTTAAAGAACTTGTAGATACACTCAATGTCTCGGTCAAAAAACCTGCAAAACCAAAAATTCATTTTAAAAAATTACAAGACATTGCCACATTAGTCATCTGAGCAAGCTACATACATTTGGGCATTACGGTGAGAAACAGACACCATCTGTGGAAAGTCAATAACCGTAATTTTTTCATCATCATCAATCTGCATGACATTGATACCAATGAATTAAACTATGCACCAATATATAAAAAATATTATCATATATGTAGTATCATTATATTACTATACCACAAAACTAAGTGCTGGCAACCTGGAACTAGAAATCATACGAACAAATGGATCTAGTTCATGTGTTTGCCACAAAAAAGTTTGTTTCTTAGTATCTTATCCAGATAAGTTTCACTTCTACGGAAGATTTAAAACTTTTAAATCAACGCAAACCAGAAAAGGAAAGAAAGAGATACCATGATATTGAACTCATTAAAGTCACAATGTATCAGCCCATGCTCTGCTAAACGAACTATAAGACCAAGAATTGTGTCAAAAACATCATCTGGATTTTGTAACTCTTTCACTTGAACACTACAGAGCATAAAGCAACTAGTATCAGGATCTGCTTGACAGAACATGCTTATTCAACGAATATGAATCCACAGTTGACAAATATATGCTTACAGAGGATATCCCTGCACAAGTGACATGATCACACAATGCCGATTGCAATCCACAGCAGTTGGAACAGGGAAACCATGGTCCCCTAAAGCCTGGAGATATAAGCAGTCAAGAATCAACCAAACAAAAAGGAAAATGGAAAGAGCACATATCTCAGATATACTTAAAAGAAATAGAATGAGAAGGAAGGGCGGCCTTGGTGCAAGCAGTAGAGCTTTACCGCCTGCGACCAAGAGGTCCAGGGTTCAAGCCCCAGCCTTTGCACATTTGTGCAGGGATGGCTGCTGGCTATTTTTCCTTCCCCAGACCCCGCAGTGCGGGAGCCTACGGCACTGGGTACGCCCTTTTTTAAATAGAATGAGAAGGAAAAAAATACCTTCATAAAGGCAAATTCCTTCAGGGCTGCAAGTCGTGAGAGGTATAGCCAATTAAAGCTCCTTCGGTGCCTTAGATAGTCACGTTTAGATTTCACAGCCCTAAAAGATGTCCTGCCCAACCTATGAAGCTTCATGGCGAGTACTGTACCATCCTCTGTGGCAACCTCAAATATATCTGCATATCACAGAGATATGAGAAACAACTTCATATGCACTTGCCACATTACTAAAACAAAGAACACACGCTGTAAAAACAACATACCAGACTCCTTTCCAACACCGATCTGACGACCAACTGAAGCAAAAACTCCTCGATTAACCAAAGTCTTGATGGCAAGGAAGTCGTATCCTAGATAGGTGAGCCGATATCCGTCGTCTGTATGGAAAAAACCGATAAAGCAATAAAGACTTGGAGCCAAGTGCTACTGCACAAGCAAACCAAAATTCTATAATCAATCATTATTAACTGTCAATAACTCACATTTAGTGGCATCATGATGCACTAGCTTGTTCTTCAAAAGATTCCTTAGCACTTTGTATGTACCTCCATGCCTAAATTCATAAAGCATGAGATAGAGTACAGATTCTTTGCACTCAGCAAATAATAACTTCATGTCACATTTGTTAAGTGGTTAGACCAAAAGTAAACATCATTAAGAGTAACATTTGCTGCACCAAAGCCTCCTTGTTTTCAGCATATTGATGGTTATACAAAGCATATCTTTGTTTCTACCTATTGAAAGGATAAGCAAAAAGATGGAGATTTCATGCTACTTTATGCACCACAAGGTAGAATAGCAACCCAGAAGTAAAGAAATTGCATACTGTGCAAGGTCCAAACACCAGCAGTACTACCTCTGATCATCAATCAACATGCTAAAATTGCAATTACATCCCAAAAAAATGATTTCGATATCACAGCAAACATAGTACCAGTTAATTAACATCTAAACTAGCAGCCACATAGCCACAGACTGAAGGACCACGAACAAAACAAAATTTTACTTACTTGAGTCCGGCGATCCTGTCGACAAGTTCTGCTGGAACAATCTCGTGCTGTGACAAGTCCAAAGTAAAAAAAAAAAAAAAAAAAAAAAACTAATTTAAGTCGCGGAAACCGGCGATTGATTTAATATGTAACAGGATGCGAGGTCGGTGCAGGGGTATTGGGGATCTTACGTTGCGCATGCCCATCTCGACGGCGGTGAGGACGCGGAAGTCGTCCTTGGAGAGGTAGCGAAGGGCGTTCACGTCAAGCTTCATGGTGTCTTCCTCCTCCTGCTGCTGGCTACTGCAGCCGGGGCGGACCAGACCACCCGATGATTTTTGCAAAAAAGTTCGAAGTAAGCAAGGGCGGACTGGCACAGCAGGCAGGGAGTAGAAGGGGTGGGAATACCTAGTGGATGATCGTCGCCGGCGAAGAGACAGAAAGGGCTAGGGGCTCGGAACCTGGCGTAGGGCTGCAGCGGCGGCGGCGGCGGAGCGGAGGGGGGACAGAGAGCGGAAGTGGACGCGTGGTGGAGTAAACCGGATGCAGCGAACGGCGGTCGCCCAGTCTGGGCCTCCAGGCTTGTCCGGCCCAGGCGTTACGCAATGGGCTCACGTGGACCCCCTAGTTGCCCTCAAAGTACAGAAATGGGCTTATATGGGCCCTTTGGTGCCGCTCTCCGTAGGGTCAGATGTGGGCCGACGGCGGTGCTGCGCTACTGGGCCGTCCCAACTCTCGTAATTCATTTTGGCCCGGCCCGTTTATTTCCCTTGCGCGCGTCGTCCGCAATGCGAATGCTTCCCCGGCGGCCGTGACAATGCAGCTCGGCGCCCTACCTGGCGGCAGTGACCCCCACGCCGGCGACGCTCCGCCGCCGCCCCCCCCCCCCCTTCCCTAGACAAGGTACGGCGTACGGAGACCTAGCACCTGGACCTATTCCTATTTCATGTTGCACGAGACGTTAGACGAGATTATAAATACGAGTTATTATTGGTTTCTGAATAAACATGAGTTATTAAGATGGACTGGAATTTGCAATGCCGAGTGCCTCGTGCACATATTTCATCTTAGCCAATGATGAATACATAGGCAATGATATAGGTCCCCCTGCCGTTGGATGAAAGGTAGGGTACGGGTATACCCGCATTTACCCGCAACCTCCTTCCGTTACGTTTGTCTTCCTTAGACAGTGTTTCTTGTACACGTTCAGTCCAAGCAAACAAGCACGTGGACGTTTTTTGAGTAGATGAACCAAATTACCATTGGGTATGGGGAATTAGGGGGAGGGTAAATAATGGATATCTTACAAATGAATATGGATATGGATAAGAGCGGGTTTGCTCCTACCCTCCCCAAGAGCAGGGGGGTATAGGAGTGTTTTGACCCACATTGCACCGCATCATTGTACTGTTTTGACCCACGTTTTGTAATTTTCTTAAAAAAAATTCTACTTCAGTGTTTGAAAGACGGTAAGAAGTAATAGGGTTAGAAGTGATCTCACAATAACTTATTTTACAAGAAGATCGAAAAAGAATCAAACAACTTATCTCACAAGAAGGGTTAGAAGTGATCTCACAATAACTTATTTTACAAGAAGATCGAAGAAGAATCAAACAATTTATCTCACAAGAAGCTCATCATCAAAGAGCAAAAGAATGGATGATCTTATAGGAAGCTCAAAGAAGAATAAAAGGACTTGTCTCTCAAGAAGGTAGAGAACAAAAGAATTTGCCAAGGAGAGACAATCGAGTTACTGATTTTAGGTCTGGTTGTCCTTCCTTTTTTATGCTCATGTTTCTTACAGCTCTATCTGAGTGAGCTGAGTTCAGAAGTTGCGCCAAATTTGTCTAGAAGTGTTGTCTCATTTTCTCTGTCCCGTGGTGATTACATGGTGTTGCTCTCTTACGTCACAGCCATTTTTAAACATCACTAATCATAATTGATTAAAATCATGATACGGCATAGAAAACGAGGTGTTGTTTGCATGCTTGGGCATACCTGTATAAATCTCTAAATGATAAAAGAGAAGAGCATAGTAAATTGAAGGTTGATGTTGTTGATCACCCTTTACTATTTTTGTTCTTTTAAAGAAGATAATTGTGACTGTTATTTACACTTTTACTTTATCGTTATAGATTGAATTGCACCATGAACACAATCTTGTCACATGGTTTTTGGGACGATATGATTTAGATCGTGATATTGCTGTTGTGTCAATGTCGAGAACTTCTCTGGTCTTTCTCCCATAGTTTTTCGGAGTCGTTTGAAATTTCCACCCCATACTAATGCAGTAGCTCTAGGATGTGACAGCGGTGGAAAATTAATCGCCAAACATGAGATACTGAATTTTGATCCAAGCAGAGATTTCCTATCACGTATGCTATCCACTTCTAAAATCACTGAGGTACATTTGTATTACAATATGAGAAGTGTTTTAATTTGTTTCTATATTCAGTAAAGTGTATCTCTTTAGCTTTAATTATTCTCTTTAGATTTAATTATTGCAAGGTCTGAATAGTCATTATATAACTTCTTAATTTTATACTTGGTTGCTCTTCTAGCTAATCTGATACTCAATGTGACTCAATGTGACTTCAGAGTGCTCATGAGAGACAACACAGTGCTAGAATGTCATCACAGGGTAACTTGACTCTTTTTAACCAATGATAAATCCACTTTCTATGCTAAGATAGTTCCCCTTTGTTGTTCTCATTATTACCGGCACTACGCTCCTATTGTAGCTATGAAATGTTTGTTGAATGGTTCTATCGATGGCCATGGCCAACCTGCGAAACATCAAACTCTAAATCTAAAATCCTTATTTTGTACATCAGCAAGTTCACGCACTGGTGCTAGCATTTGATGTGTAGAATCTAGATTGTAACAAATGTATCACAAGTAAAACAAATTTGAGAGGGTAATAATCATATGATGCTTCAAGGGTAACAATACCATGCACATACCTATCATGGTACACAATTTAACATAAAAACAAATAATCGTGAGACGATATGAAACATGCTTGAGCCAAACTACTAGAAACTTAGAATGCCAGGAAGATGAAGACCGAAGGGCATTTATTTTTTTAATAACAACTAAAAATAATGTAGAAAGCAATAGGAAGAACACCTCACACCCATTAGGGGAGGGGTGACTTTCATATATATAGCCATAAGGATGTTAGTAAATTTACAATTTGACCCCTATATATATACACACACATATCTAACCTCTCTCCCCTGCAGGCATAGTGGGAGGATCATGGATGCATAGATTAGACCGAAAGTCAGTAAGTATAGGCAGGCCCTTGGTCATGACATCCGTGAACTGATGCGAGGACGACGCATGGAGAACAAAAGCTTCACCATGGATGACCTTCTCATGAATGAAGTCAATGCCTATCTCGATGTGCTTAATCCGATGGTGATGGACGAGGTTCATTGTCATGTAAATAGAAGTGACATTGTCACATAAGATAACTGTGGCGAAGGGTAGCGATAGATGGAGCTCCTGTAGAAGCTAGCACAACCAGTAGCACTTGGTGAAGGCGTGGGCAACGACACGGTACTCTGCTTCAGTACTGGAGCAAGAGACAATGCTTTGATGCTTGGATAACCAAGACAACAAGTTGTCACCGAGGTAGACGCAGTAACCCGACATGGAGAAGCGGGAGTCGGGGCACCCTGACTAGTTCGCATCTGAGTATGTTGTGAGACACTGGACAGGACCAGTGCCAATGTGGAGACCAGTAGAAAAAATGCCCTTGGCGTAGCGAAGAATGGGCAAGGTGCGGCTCCTGAGGGTCGTGCATGAAGAGGCACACCTCTTGGACCTCATAGGCCCGGTCGGCGCATGTGAGGTTAAGGTACTCTAGCGCTGCGGCAAGGCTACGGTACTCGGATAGGTCGGCAACTGGGGCACCATGAAGTTGGGATGCCTAAGTACTTAAAGGGGAGTTTTCCTAGTTTACAACCAATGAACCAAAGAGTTGTGAGTATTGTTCTTCACACTCTCTGGCCTGCCCAAAACAGAAGATATCATTTTTGTGATAATTAACTTTTGGTCCTAACAATTGCTTAAAGACACAAAGTAACAATTTCATATTCTTTGCTAATTCAATATCTTGGCCTATAAAAATAGTTGTACCATCGGCGTACTGCAAAATTGATAGTCCATCCTCTATTAGATGTGGGATTATTCCCCTAGTAAGACCCTCCTATTTGGTCCTATTTAAAATAATTGCCAACATGTCTGCCACTATGTTGAACAAAATTAGAGATAAAGGATCTCCTTGCCTAAGACCTTTCTTGGTCTGGAAGTAAGGTCCCAAATGACCATTTATTAATTCCTACCTTTCCTCCTTGAGCCACCATTTTAATCCATTCACACCAAGTTGGATGAAGACCTTCTAGTCTAAGGACTTATTGTAAAAAGTCCTAATCATAGGCCTTCCCAAAATCGATTTTAAAAACCACTCCATCTTTTTTCCGAGTATAGAGTTCATGTAGTGTCTCATGGAGAATCACTGCCCCCTCAATAACATTCCCTACTAGTAGTGAAGGCTGTCTGGGAGGACCTAATTATTTTATCTGCAATTTTCGTGATTCTATTGGTAAGCATTGTAGTAAAGATTTTAAAGCTTACATTAGGCAAACATATCAGCCTGTTTTGCTCAATTTTGCTCACATATTTATATTTTGGCAATAGGGTTATTGATTTGAAGTTAAGGCTATGGAGAGGCAATTGTTCACGGTGGAATTCCTAAAAGAGATCCAACATGTCATCGTTTACTACTATCCAGAAGATCTGATAGAACTCAGAAGGAAACCATCTAGACCTGGCACAATGTTATGTTTCATTTGAAATAAAGCTTCCCTAACCTTTTCCTCGTTAGAAACTTGGGGTATGTCATCACGGTAGGATTCTAGCATCATCACAGGAGGGCCAGAAGATGAGCTAAACAAGTTCTTATAATATTTTGTAATATACTTTTTTTGCTCTTGTTCACCATGGAAATTTCGTGTTTTCATGTGCTTGCCGTTAGCTACCAAGTGGAAGTATTTGGTATTTGCTTCTCCTTCTAATAAGTTCTTTACTTTAGCTCATTGGTACCATTTTATTTCGTCTTCTTCTCTTATAACAGGGTTGCAAGTCTATGTGAAGAGTATTTAGTTTTAATTATTTATTAGTTTATTATTATGTTTACTAACAATGTTATTTATTAGTTTATTATTATGAGCATTTGCAAAGTATTTTCCCTTCATTTAAAGAGCTTCCTGGATCTGGCAATGCCTTTGAAAGACTACTCGCATTGGAACTCGAGCTCGCAGAAGCTCTCCAAGCAAAGAAGAAAACAGACATCCTTTTCCAATGAACACTGTTGACGGAGGTGCCCCTCCCCCCCTCCTCTCACCTAGAGAATTTTGTAAATGATGAATAAAACCATTCTGAACATTGATCCATCACAGTATGCATAAATAATGCTTTTGCCATTCTGAATCTTTATCATTTTCTTCTTTGAACAAATACTAGAGTTGCTTCTGCAATGAAACTAACTAGACAAATGTAGCACCCCAAAATTTTGATTTGTAGAGTTTGGCAATCAAATTAACAAAATAGAACCTGGGGACGACTGCCACATTCAGCTGCTAAGGTTCTGAAGTTAACAGCTGCAACAGTTTTTCCCTCTTGAATGGACAGAGAACTGCATGCCATTTCATTAAATTCAGAAGAAGAAAAAAAAAATGTGCAACAGCCACCCACCCTTGCGACTGGAAATCTTTCAGATTCAGACTACGATTTTCATTCCAATACAAAAATTAGTAGCTTTAGTAATAACACATCAGTCAAATTTGACTAAACACTAGTATATATTTTGATTCTCTTTGCTCCTTGTTAGTTCATTCTTGAGGCAGCACAATGACGAAGCAGCAGTCTTGCAAAGCTTTAGAGACATCAATGAACTGATACAAGATACTATCGAGTTGAAGAGGAGACAGATGGCAGTAGAAAATGAGCTAAAAGAGATGCAGGGCAGGTATTCAGAGCTCAGTGTGCAGTTTGCCGAGGTGGAGGGCGAAAGGCAGAAGCTCGAAATGAATCTGAAGAACCGAACACCATGGAGAGATCATAGGGAATCACCCTATGAGCAAGAAAACTAATTAATGGGAGAAAAAGTGTCAGCCAGTTGCAGGCTTTGTAAACAATCTTGTGCGACGGCAAGGGAATACATTTTGTAATGTAAATATCAGTAGAATATCAGCATCTTTGTATAAGTTGTAGAGTTGTAAGTGATATATGCATAAATGTAACACCTTGTACAAGCGTCCACCAGCTCAGAAACAAATCTTGTTAGCTGATTGTTCTTTGCCAACAACCAGCAGCCTTTGAAGGGTTGCTGATTCAAGGCATTTTACAGATATTTGTATAGATCTTTAAAGTTGACTGGAACCGCTTCTTGTTCTGATGTTGGTATGGAGCTCTGGTGCATGTCATTCCTCGTATGGTCACTGACATACCTGGCCCACAAACAGCTGCAAACCAACTACTAACTGCTCTGCTCGTCCGCTGCAACACGCGAACCAACAACGACCCTTCTTGTCTTGCCTTCCTTTTCAAACCACGACGCCGCCGCCGCCGCCGCCTCCTCCTCCATCGCCAGTCGCCACCCATCTGCAGGCCGCGCGGCCGCGTCGCCGGTGGCGATGGCCACCAAGCCCGCGCCCCAGCCTCGCCGCCCGCCCCGCCGCGCGCTTCCGGCCGCCGGCGCCGCGACCGCGAACGGGAACGGGAAGGCTCCGTCCTCGTCCAAGCCCACCTCTCCGGTCCACCCATCGTGAGTGCGCGCCAGACGCTCCCCCCTCCAGTCAAATCACTCTTCTGTGTTGGGGACGTGCTGATCGCGGTGCTCTGTGTGCGCGCGCGTGCGCAGGTCGGCGGTGGAGACGCCGGAGAGGACGGTGAGGAAGCTGCGCTTGGCGCGGGCGCTCACGCTCCCGGAGGCCACCCCGGTGTCGGAGGCGTGCCGGAGGATGGCGGCCAGGCGCGTCGACGCCGCGCTGCTCACCGGCGCCAATGGGATGCTCTCGGGCATCTTCACAGCCGAGGTACGAGTAGGAGACGAATCAGGGAGGTGGAAAGGCGTCGTGTCACCTGTATAAAAGAAAGAGGACCGAAAATGTGTGGCCAGATGTACAGGAAATATTCGGTTTCTTTTTGGATGAATGGTACTGCAAGTTTGCAATATTCTTCAAATTGCGAGCGAAGTCTAGGCACCGATACAATGAGCTAGAATTTGAATCATATGCCAGATAAGCTAAATAAAAATCATTTTCTGGGAGGTCATGCATTTTGGGTTTGGGAGGAACCAGAACAAGAATATTGGGTGGTTAGAGGAATATTTTGTTGTCTATATAAGAAAACTTTTCCATTTTCCCTAATGATTTTGATGGGATTGATCACGAGTGGTGGAATCAATACGAGGATTAGTTTTCAACTGAGACTTTTGCACTTGTTTTTCATCTCCTTGTGTAGGACATTGCGGGACGGGTAATAGCTGAGGGTCTCAAGCCTGAGGAAACGTTTGTGGCGAAGGTGATGACGCGGAACCCAGTTTTTGTTATGTCCCATTCATCGGCCATAGATGCACTGCAGAAGATGGTCCAAGGTTTTCTTGTTATATACCGTATACTTTTAGTAACTCCAAACATCAGTACCCGTTGTTGGTCATGATCATTGTTAATATTTTTGCTGAAGATGATCTGTATCCAGAAAGAGGTAGATCTGTGCAATGGGAGAAAATAACTGCAAATTAGATTCTCATGATTTAAATATGCTGCACTGGTGAAATTCACTTAGTACTAAACTTGATTCCAAATGCATTTACCAGCGATGTAGGAAGTAGCAGAAGGCCAATTGTAGTAGTACAGGGAATAAAAGACACCAAATTAAAAGTAAAATCAGGTATAAACTAGTGCATTTTTACACTGTCGGGGCTCCCAAAGGTACTATTTGAACCGTGTAAGTCTTCACAACATCTATGTAAAGACTAAATAAAGTTGGGTGAACCTGTCATTGTCATAGGATTGCATATGGTCAAAATTTGGATCATTTAAAATTAGACATGTCAAAGAATTTGGATGAATTTCTCTTTCATTAACATGGTTTTCATGCACAGGAAAATTTAGGCACCTACCCATAGTGGAATATGGTGAAGTCATTGCTATGGTGGATATTAAGAAGTTCCTTTATGATGCAATTTCGAGAATGGAGAAAGCTGCAGAACAAGGCAGCGCAATAGCAGCTGCTATGGAAGGGGTTGAGAGACAGTGGGGAAATGTTTTTCCAGGTTTATTTGCTTTGCTTCCTTTGAATAACATTACAATCAACTTCTCAGATAATATTGAACTGACCATGTTAAGATCAAGCTTGATGTATACCAGCTCTCTTTTAACAAAGTGATGTTTGATTCTTTTTGCTTAGGACCACATGCATTCATGGAATCTCTTCGAGAACAGATGTTCAAGCCTTCCCTGTCAACTGTTATAACTGAAAATAGCTGGTACATTTGCTACTATCAGTAACATATATTGATTTCACAATTTATTCTCACTAAATTTTTTTTCAAACGTTTCTTTTCCCCCATAGTGCTCCAGTGGTGTCTCCATCAGATCCGGTAACTTTAGCTGCCAAAAAGATGAGGGAACACCAAGTTAACTCAGTTGTTGTCATGACAGGGAGCATGTTGCTAGGAATTCTCACGTATGTTTCTGTCAAAAAATCACTTATGCTTTTGAGTTTTCGTTTGTTGCAGTTGTTTACTCAGTGCTGCCTGCCTGACTCTAGGATGTGAGTTGTGCTGCTTGCTAGTAGCATGTAGTTCCATTTAATAGGGATTAACTCATCTGTATGGATTTTCTTTTTTTAAAAAAAAAATACTTACACCTGCACAAGACATGCCGGATTTATATTAATACAGTAGAGTTATTAAAGGCCTAGGACAAAAACAAGATATGAAAGGAAAACAAAAGAGCGCCAAGGATTGATTTGTATGGATTTTTTTTCAGTTCCAAGGATTTGGTTTTGCGAGTATTGGCACATAATTTATTGCCAGATGCAACTCTGGTAGAAAAGGTACTCATACAAATTGAATCATTCTTATCTTATTCCCATGATTTTGTTCTTTTTCTGTTCGCAATTTGTTTGATTACGTCCTTATGTATCTGAAGGCTATGACTGCAAATCCTAACTGTGCCACAATGGACACATCAATCCTTGATGCTCTCCATTCAATGCAAGACGGAAAATTTCTGCATATTCCCGTCATAGGCAGAAGCAAGTACCTAATCCTTGTTGCAAAGTAGCTAGCCATCCTTTTTAACAGTGTTGCTAACTTAAATATTTGGATAGATGGACAGATTATTGCGTGTTTGGATGCTCTACAGCTAACCCAGGCAGCCATATCCATGGTGAGGGCAAAAACTCTCCCACTAGTCACTACAACACTATACTGGACACTTCTTTGTTATTGTAATATTTTATCTGAACAGAACTGAGATTTGAAGAGAGAATGAGATACTAGGTTTAATCGGGACTGGCAAAAGTAGATTTTAGTCTTTATGGAAATGAGATCTGAAATGCTTAGATAAGTTTCTGCTTTCGTTTGAGGAAAGATAAGATCCTGCCTTGTATTAGCGGCAACTTAAATTTTTATCGCTATATAATCCTTATCTGGAGGTCGCCGGCGTGCGTCCTCCCTGGGGAGGGGCGGGCGCGAGCGGCTTCCCGTCCACCAGCGGCTGGGGCCGACGCGCCAGTTGATCGCCCCAGATGCTGATGGATGGCAGCGCATGCTTCCCCAGCGCCCTGCCCAGCCGTCGCGAGCGTCGCCGCCCCGGCGCCGCCATGTGGCGGGCACCAAGGAAAGCGTTGGACCACGACTGTTTCCGTCTTACGCCGATGGTTGATGCTTCAAGTGCCTCGTGACGGGGCATCGTGTCGCTACCTGTACCCTGCCTTGGCGATGCCTCCGCTGACGGGGACTTGGTCACCTCGCACGCGAGTGCAGGAGGACGAGGCGAGTCGTCAACGTCGCTGGCCAAGACGCTCGTGGACAGCGGGAGGGCGGTGGCTGCGCCAACGACGTCTGTGATCCCACGAGTTCCACGGGTGGACGCGGTGGCCGATCGTGCCAGCGCCGTCGTTGGCTTCGGAAGAGGAAGCAGAGGTCAGCCGGCCAACCGTCCATGGTCTGGCGACCGCGGGTCGCTCGCCTCTTGGCTGGAGCAGCTGCGGCGCCTCCGATTCAGCACGGCTCAGAGGAGCCTGTCGGTCCGTTGCCCACTTCGATGGATGTCGCCTGGGCTACCATCCTTGAAGGCCCGCTACCACCGCTAGGCAACACGAGGAACGGTCAGGGTACAGCAACTAAGGACCCCGCATCGTCGACCCCTCTAGCGACCGTAGCTGCTCCGTCCTCGTCGCCGGTGTCCAACCGGGTGGCGGTGGCCGACATTGTGCCTGCCGAGTCGTCGGGGCCTGCCTCCTTGTCCATCGTGAAGTCCTTGCCGCCCGCGCAGCCGGTCATGCTGGACGCCGGACCTTCAGAGGTGGCTATCGCAACAGAGGTAGCCGCAACGCCACAGAGGGCTGCGCCGCTGTTCGTCTACACCCGCCACGACAAAGCAACACATGGAACGGATCTCCCACGGGGCATGGTAGAGGTCCCTGTGACGGACGACGCGCCTGTGGCCAGGGAGCTCCATGCGCCGGCGGACGAAGCGGTATGCTGCACACCGTCGCCTGGCTTTCCTATGCCAGTGCACCTGCCGCCGCCGGAGAACACGGCCTCAGCTCAAGCCTGGATGGCTGCCGCTCCGCTCTCGGAAGACACAACGCCATCTTCGCCGTGGGTGACCAACGAGACGGTGGCTGTAGACGCCGAAATCTGCCACACGCCAGCGGCCAACGTAGCGACGCCTGGCCAACCCAGCGCCGACAGTGACGTGGAGGACAACAACGGGGGGAGCTCTGCTTCGCTTCCCTCACCGGGCGCTTGAAGCGTTTCACGCAACGGGTGTTTAAGAAGGCAGCCTCACTGCTGTTATCGCCGCCGACTGTCAAGTCTTCCTCGTTTAAGATGCCGCGACGGAGCAGACGCATTGCGGCACAACCGTTGTCCAAGCATCCGACGGCCAAGCGACGCGAGTACCTCATCATGCAGAGGATGGGGCTGCTACAGGGGAGGACTACGGAGGAGGCCAAGCAGGAGCTTGAGGCCAAGTTTCGCGGCAAGCCCGGTGACGCCGACGCGATGCGGGAGCTCTTCCCCGACGCTGCGAGACCACGGCGTCCGCGCGGACGACGCGGACGACGCGGTGGACGTGATTGACGCCACCACCGATCTATGGATCGAAGCCGGTGCGCGCAGACTAGGTTGTAAATTTAGTGAGTAATCCGCGTACAATATCAATCTGGGAGTAGCGCTTCATGTAATATCTTCCCTCCCGAAACGTGCGAAAGCGCGGGCTGTAACAAACTTTTTCCACTTAATGCAAAGATGCGCAAATCTTTTGCGCATTCGAGAAAAAATATAGTCCTTATCTTTTGTTTTCATTAGGTTGAGGGAACATCTGGAGCAAATGATCTGGCAGACAGTATGATGCAGAAGTTTTGGGATTCTGCTCTTGCCATGCATCCTGCAGAAGAATTTGATGCTAGTAGGTTGATCTTTTTCTGCTTGCATGTTTGCTTTCCACTTACAAAATCTCTCTTTTTTTTAATGAGTACTTGCTTAAACCTGTGCAGTGATGAGTCTCGAATGGTGGCATCAGACAGGGCTGACGGGAAATATGTACATCCTCCTCATGTTAGCAGTTCTTTCTGTTTTAAAATTGAAGACAGAAAAGGGCGTATGCACAGATTCAGTTGTGGTTAGTGCTCATTGCTCTTTCCTGGTTTTTGTTTTGTTTGACAATGCAATTGATCATAAGGCTGTGCTTCCTTTTCTGTCTGCCTGCAGTTTCAGAAAGCTTAGACGAGCTTGTGTCTGCTGTGGCATACAGGCTAGGAACGGATGGTGAAAAGTCGAGCATCAACCTTCTGGTAAGAGGTGGATTCTTGTCTTGGAAGCACACACATGTTAATTGGACAATCCTCGAAATTTATGATACAATTTGGAAATTTATGATACAATTTGTTGGTATTGCACTCACGGACTCACCTGAATTGCTCTTCACACTCAACAGTATGACGACGATGAAGGTGACAAAGTTCTCCTGACTAGCGATAGTGACCTTATTGCAGCAACCCAACATGCCAAATCAGTTGGGTGGAAGGTAACTATTCCTGCTTGCTCTCACTGAGCCACCAGAATCCCCAATAAACTCATGCAAAGAAGATGCTCAGAGTTTGCTTTCCTGTATCAGGTCCTGAGACTGCATATGGACGAGTCACAGGTCATGACTGAATCCACCGTGCCACGAGCGAATCCCTCAACTGCACAGAGAGCACGGCCGTCTCTCCTGCTCGGCGTCGCGGCTGGCGCCGTTGCCCTCGCCGGTGTCGCGGTAATCGTCTACCTGAAGCGCTCTCAGCTCTGAGTCCACAATGCAAGTGCTCACACCACACTGTACAGATTACACTCATCCACACCAAGGTGAAACACAGCAGGTTGTATACGTACAGTACTTGGAGATACACGAGTCACGCGACAAAATAAGGCATGGTCTTTTTTCCCCTGACACCATGCCAAGGCCGTACAGTAGAAACAAAAACAATCAGGCCGAACAGGTGTAATAGGCGTTTTCTTTGTGTTTTTGTACAGCACAGGGGTGCTTTAAGAATAAGCAAGATAAGACACCTTGCCACCTTTAATTTTGTACAGTACTGAAACTACAACCGAAAGAAGCTCTAATAACTGGTGTTTGGTTGGAAAATATCTATGACTATGTGTTGTGCAGTTGAGTGCTGAGTTTCAGAGCTTAAATTCAGAACTGTGTTTGTTCATGATTTACATAATTATTATAGGAGGTATAATGAGTAGTACTACCACATAATAAGTCAACAAAAAAGGATACAGTTCTGAATTTCAGTTGAATCGAACTTCTTAAATTTGACTGAATATTTATATTAAAAAATAACGTTGGTATCCCATGGCAATAACAATATTCAGGTAAGAGAGAACTCTCTGTACCCCAGTCAGCACCGCGGAACAGTAGGACCCATGCTATATCGCCTACTACTCTAAAAGTCAGTGAAGAACAGACAGACAGGACCTGAGAGGCGAGTGGGATAGGATGGAAGCTGGAAGAAGCGGCGATCCGGCCAGGATGCAGGGCAGAGGGGGCAGAGTACTATAATAGTGCAGTGCGTGTAATACTACAGTAACGGATAGGATCGCAACAAGCAGCATAGGTGAGTGTGAGTTGGTGACGAAGCATGGATTCGTGGCGACGCCGACGCTCGACGTGATACGTGCTCGCCTGCGGGAGGTGCACGTGTGCCGCCTCGCCGGAGCTCACGTGGCCCACGCCCCCAAATCAGGAACTCATCCATCCACTCTCCGACCTCATCTCCTCACCGTCACCAGATCACCTTAGTACTCGCTGCTAGGGAGTAGCTCGTAGCTCAAGAGGAAACAAACCGAACAACCTGTACCGTACGACTGGAGTGCTCATCAGTTCTTCCAGCTCCGATCCATCCGTCAGCTGACCTCATCTCTTCTTCGTTCTTGTTCTTCCATGCCGTGGTGGAGCGTCACTGCAGTGCTGGACACACGAGGCAACATGGCTCGTAACTAGTAGGCATGGAGCTGGCCTGGAGCTGCTTCTTCTTCTTGCTCTCCGCCTGCGCGCGCGCGCTCCGGAGTCTGATCCAACTCCCCGCGCTCCTCTGCTGCGAGGCCATGGCGTGGGCGGTCACCTTCATCGCCTTCCCCCTCCGCATGCTCACCGCCGTCGAGAGGGAGCGCAAGGTGACATTTGCTCTTTGGCAGGAGAGATTTTCGGATTGGTCTCACACTTATGGCTTGCAACTGACAATTCATTGTTGGTTCCAGTTGGGGCGGCTGGTTGCGGAGATGCAGGCGCAGATGGACGACCTGGCGTGGGAGAACACGGCGCTGGAGGACAGGCTGCGGGCGGCGCTCCGCGAGCAGGAGACCGTGGAGGCGATTCTTGACGAGATGGAGGACGAGCAGGAGGACGCCCTCGCCAGGATCCATGTCCTCGAGACCCAGGTCAAGGCGCTGAGGCAGGAGAACATGCGGCTGAACGAGCACAAGGGGAAATCCAAGTGGGACAAGCCCCAGGGGCAGGAGGTGGCTCGCCACGGCAACGGCGGCAGCCGCATGTCCGAGACTGACAAGAAGCCGACGAAAGGAGGGCGTGCAGAGGAAGACCCGGCGTTGGCAGGAAAGGAGGCTGCCGCGAAGCGTGCCGACCCGGCGTCGGTGCTGGCGCTGACGACGGACGCGGCCTCGCCGGTGGCGTCGAGCGACGGCGGAAACGCGGCCCTGGCGACGTCGGTGGCGCGGCGGCGGAGCCTGTTCAGCCTGGGCATGTCGCTGGCGGTGGGCGCGGTGGCGTGGTCCGCCGACGCGCCGTGCCTGCCGCTGTTGGCGGGGCTGTTCGCCGTCGTCGGCGTGTCGATGCGCAGCGTGTCGCGGCTGCCCCGCGCCGGCCCCGCGGGCGACGCCGTCGCGCTGCTCGGCCTCAACTGGTTCCTCCTCGGCCTGCTCACCTCGCCCATGCTGCCTGGCGTCGCGCGCGCCGTCGTCCCGCGCGCCGGCCAATCCCTCGGCCCCGCACTCACTTGGCTCGCCGCCACCTCGCCCCTGTGACCCGTGTACCCGGCGCAGGCAAGGCGGCGGCAGCGTGCCGTGCCCTGCCAGTGCCATACTGCCATGCGGCCGTGCCGACGTGCTGCCCGGTGTTCCGTGTTCGTCGGATATACGTTTCTGTACGCTATATATGCAATATGCCTGTAACTTTACACGTAGAGGTACTGTAATACATAGTATGGTCATCGTCGTCATACCGAGTCGTGGTCGAGTCACCTTGCCGTTTTTTTTGCTTTTGTGTGATGTACACTTATAGCTAGCTGAAACATACAAATCCTGAATCCGGGCACAGCATCTTTCGGGACCTGATGTCCAAAACGGCAAAACCTGATGTGCATCTCGATTGTTTCAGACACATGAATGCTGCTTGCTGCATTTCCATATCTTAATCCACGTTTCCAAGTTCCAACAAGGGCTTTGAGTTTGATAAACTGTCTGTCGGTCGGTCTGTCTGTCTCAGGGACAGTTCCTTCCACGCCGACTCACTTGTAAAAATTCATACATTTTCCAACAAATATTCGTATAAAAGGAGGAGGCAATAACTGCTATTGTGCCAAAAGAATACCTGGAGCACTCTCAAATTGTTACATGTTTCACAAAGTACTGAAACCTGTCCCTTCAAAAAAAAAAAGTACTGAAACCTGACACCCAGACACTGCAAACTGCATCTCTCGAGTCCCAGAGATCAAGGCCATGCTTAGATGCCCAAGTTTAGACATTCAAACTTGGCATTTTTTCCTATAGCTTTCTTATTTTTATTTAGTAATAATTATCTAAATATTAATTAATTAGACTTAAAATGTTTATCTCGCAAAGTATAACTAAACTGAGCAATTAATTTTTAATTTCATCTACATTTAATACTCCATGCATGTGCCGATATTTTAATATGATAGAGAATCTTTTTTTTGCATAGTAAAATTTAGGGATGAACTTAGACATCTAAACAAGACCCAAAGCAAAAACCTACAGTAATGTGTAACTCCATTACTGACACTGAAAATAAAGCGACACATGAATGTTGGTTCCAGATGAGATAATAACTGCTGCATTCGGCATTCTTGCCTCTATCCATATCGGAATCTGCCCTTGCAAAATTCCAAGTTCCACTCCTTTGACAATCTGTCTGACTGTCCCTGTGACAGTTTCATATTTGTAACAAGGCGCCTTGTTTAGATTCTGTAAAAAAGGTAAAAATTTCACTCTCTCTCCATCACGTCAAATGCTGTATCATATGTATGAAACATTAAATATTAATAAAATAAATAACTAATTACATAGATTAATTGTAAACCATGAGATGAATCTTTTAATCCTAGTTAGACCATAATTAGACAATATTTATTAAATATAAACGAAATGCTATAGTACTTTTTAGGCTAGAAATTTCGCGATGTAAACGAGGCCCAACTTAATTTTTCTTTCTTCACGCAAACTCTGCAAAAGATCGTCCAAACTGTCAGATTTTCACAGGATTCGCACAAAAGGAGGCTAGCAATAGCAAGAGAATATCAAATACATGAAAAAAACAATGGAGATACATATAAAACGCAGAGATGTTCAGTGGATAATACAGTATCATGTAGTAACATTAACTGTTTTTTTTTTCAACAGACAGCTTGCTTTCCTGAATTAGCAAACCAAAGGGGTGACTGAACTGAGTCAACAAACAGGACAGATGTACTCTAGAATAACTGCCATTTCTCATATGAACATGTCTCCATAGTTGGTAGTATGATTATACATGCTTTGACAGAGTAACATTGCTGAATCTTTACACAAAAGGGTGAAAAAGAGAGACAAGGGAAGGAAAAGAAAACGAAAAGGATCAATCTCAGATTACAATTGCATCCCATGATGCCGTCGCTATTGTACATTGCAACACCAGAGAAGAGACGATGATGTTGCCCATCATCGTCTCCATCACAGCCCCTTCACCTTCCAGATAGAATCCTTTAACGCGCAGCAGCATCTGGCCGCACAGAGACGCACGCCAAGGTAACTAAATTCTGGCCGTCCGTCGTCTCGCGAAGAAATGCGACGAGGAAGAAAGAGACTACCAGCTATGATCCACTCTCGGCTTGTTTACTGAATGGCAACCGGTCAGAGCCCCTCTCAACGGCTTCCCTCCACAACCGATACCGGATCCCAAGCTTGTCATATGATACCGGCCAGTTCCAGATGTTGGCGCCATTGATCATTCGCTCTTGCTGACCAAGAACAAGCCGTAGGTCCTCATTCAAGACCTGCACAATGATCATCCAGGAGTAGCGCGATCAGATATTAGAGATTTCAAGAAGATTTTCTGAATCAATTCCAGCTGTTGTCAAGAGCATGGAACTTGCCTTCTCTGCGAAATGTGACCACAGCAGGTGCATGAGTGGTACGTGCTTGAGCCATGGAGCAAAGTCCAGTGACATCCGGTATAGCAGCCTAGTTTTATTTCTAGAGGAGGGCAAGCAAACATGGAGTTGGTGGAGATGTGTGGAACATTGCTGGGTGCTCTTCCCTTCTAGCTTTCCAGGCTTTGAGATGCCAATAGTCGATAAGACCATGCACGGTGGTCGGAACTCCATGTCGATCGGATAAGGATCCCAGTACCCTTGGAGCCCAGACGCAGGTGTTAAGAACTTCACCAAACTGACAGAAACAACACAACATGAGCATGTTGATTTGCACAAATAATACCACCATGGTTGTGAAAGTGTATATTTGTCAGTCAGTCTTCACAAGTGAGATGCGGGCATATAAATACCTTGGAACACTCCAACCTTTGGCAAAGGTGGATGTATGTGTAAAAGGAGCATGAGCAAGATCCAACAAATTATCCAGGAGGAGGCCATGTTCAACTGGCAGTTCCATCACTATCTGTTGGATGATCAGAAGAACACACCATTACAATATATTACATTTGAAGCACGTGATTACATTTGTGCCATAATAAAATCATTGCATCAGAGGAGGATTTTCTTTTACCTCTGCGTGAATCGTAAATCCTGAAGGAGGCAGCAGAGAAGGGATTGTAGCCTTTGGTGGGTCATCCCCAGGCCAGATCCAAACCATTCCTTCCTGCTCAAAGCATGGCAATGATTGGATGCGCACGTTGAGCATCTTTGTTGACGGCATTTTTTCACATTTCCCATCAGTCGAGTACTCCCAACCTGGAGATCATTATAAATCCTAGATGTTAATTATGCATCATCCTTGCTTTTTGTGATATTTTTTGTTTAAATAATATCACAAAATAGCAATAAGAATAAGTTCCCTCTTTTGTCACAGCATTTTTCAACTACTTTTAGGTTGCAGAACTAAATTTGTGGGTTATAAGCATAGGAATGTAATTGTCACTACTAAATACTAATTCAGTTATTCAGACAGTGACCTCGAGAATCTCTGAACTAATTCAGACAATACGAGACTTTCCGTTCTTACCATGGTAGGGGCACTGGATTCTACCCTCGTTCACTGAACCAAGATGCAGCGGGCAAGCCCTGTGAGCACATGTGTTCTGAACACACCCAGGCCTTCCATCTTTTCCTCGGAATATCACCCACTGCTCCTCGAAACAATCTATCGGCACCTAAGAACACACACATGAATAGCTCATCAAGCACACATCAGCTACTCCCAACTCTGACTCTGTAATGAGTTTGAGACATTCAGTGGTTTAGTTTACCATGGTGTCATCCTTCAGATCGCTGGAGAAGGCAACTGGGTACCAGAAGTTCTTCAGGCTGGGATTGTACGGCTTCACTGGGCCAGACACGTTAAGGCTCCGACGACGCGGCTGTTTCTTGGCTCGGACATGGGCGGTGGAGGATGTGCTTGGAACCAGGGAAGTGGGCTCGGCTGTGGACGTACTGGAGGCTCCATCCGGTGGCAATAGCCTATCGTTCACCAGGGTCTCCATATGTGCTAGCTTGTCGAGCGCAGATGAGACTCTAGCTTCCGATAGATGGACCTGCACCAGACATGTAAAACAAGCATCAGGTTATGTTCCATGTGGTGGTATTGGTCGCGTATTGAATTGTTTTCTGATGGCTTGTTCTGGTACGGTAGCATACCTGATTGTGAGCTTTTTCCAGCTCCTGTTGCAGCTCAGCAAGCTCTTTCCTCAAGGTTCCAATCGACTTGAATTCCCTCGCTAGAGGGTTGAGGACCTCCACCACCTGCATTTCAGATGCAGCAATGCACCATGGCACAGAGTCCGTGTCAGTACCTCACTACATCGATGACTTAACATCTGATAGCATTTATCATTCAGCAAGTGGTAGTGACTGAAACCAAACAGGTCTGGTTTTATCTGAACTTTGCATTGCTGAAACTGAACTGAACTGAATTTGGTACCTTGTTGTGTAGAACCATGATGGTGAGGAGATCCTGGCGCGCCCTCCAGTCGCAGTACTGGATGTCGAATCGGACCACCTCGAGGGCCTCGTTCACGTCCAGGAACTTGCCCTTCTTGATGGGGCACCTCGGCCCGGGGTCATCCACGTGGAACAGGGCCTCCAGGTTGTTGTTCTTGGCGAACTCAGCTCCGTCTTCCCTGAGCACGGCGTACACCTTGATTCCGCCATAGCGGCCAACGCCCTGCACAGCCATAGCATCATCATGAGCAGAGATAGCCTCAGTATCCAGCTGATTTCCAATTCCAACAATTTTGACGCAAACGAATGAAGGAGATAAGAAAGCAGCGAGAAGCAGGATTCATTCGGAACTTAAAATCGATTCCCACGGGAGAAGTCTTTGCAGTATTAACGGCATCAGTCAGAGAAAAACAAACAGGGAGGAAATGGAAGCCGGAAACGAAGACGAAGAAGAGAAAGAACCAACCTTTCTGGAGAAGCAGGCGAAGGAAGGCTTAATGAGCAGGTGCGGCACCAAAGACAGCGAAGACACCGTGTTCATGGAGGAAGGCCGGCCGCCGGCGCCGCCACTGCCACCGCCGCCGAACTTTTGAGCAGGGTGAATCCAATCCAAGAGAAAAGAAAAACGAAAATCGGAAAAAAGGAAGCTGCTTGTGTCTAGTTTTTTTTTCCCAGAAAATTGAAATCCGGCGTCTGAAGTGGGCTTGTCTATAAGAGGCCGGTGGTGCTCGCGATCTCCGTGAGCCTCACACGCGCCGCCACGTGTGATCCGGCGCGAGGCTCGGGCTCCGACGTGGCGGCCTCGAGCACCAAGGGTTGCGCGGCCGGAATTTTGCACCCACAAATCTACCGCAATAGTCGCGGGACCCCGGATGGAAAACTGTCACCAACCTTTAGCTTTGTGAGAATATAAGATTAAGTTAGTGTTATGGCCCAAACGACCAAACGGTATGGTCATTTTTTTTTATAACAACGGTATGGTCATTGGTCAAGGCAACTTTGGAACCGCGTATATTTCTAATAAGCATTTCATGAGGGCATGTTTGATCCTATATGAACTATTGGAGTTTTATACAAGTGCTTTTAAGAATTTGGAGTGAAGTGAATTGGCTAGGATTTGATTTGAGTCAAAACTAAATGAATTGCTCCCTTCATTTTAAATTCTAAGATATTTTATGTCTAAAAAGGCCAAGATAACTTGTAATTTAGTGTGGAAGAGAGTAACCCTTTTGGTGCACCTGGATTTTTATTTATATGAATCAAATTCAAAAGCTTTTTTTATTTAGCATGGGCTATTTAGGGCGTGTTTGATTCATGCCTAGGATGCTCTGACATTATGTAACGCCCTGAATTTTGCATGTTTTTTTAAAATAGCCTAATTGATTTATTTATGCTATTTTGTGGGCATTTGATATAGGCAAAATAAATATTTTAGAGAAATAATATATATATCATGGGTAGTTACATGTATGTGTATTCATGCTGGAGCATTGTTTTGCTGTGTGCTTGGTTTTAACTGAATCTGAAAAGGAGTTTCAAATTTCTGTTTTAAAATGATTTATGAAAATGTTGAAAATAAAAGAAAGGAATTTCTTTTCCTTCTCCCTCTTCCTGGCCGCATGGCATTCTGGCCTGTTGGCCGTCGGCCTCCTCTTTTTGTTTCTAGGCCGTATGGCCTGTTCTTGTTCCTGGGCCGACCAAAGCCCACCAAGGCAATGCCCAGCGCCGGCAGCTGTTGTCCCTCTTCTTCCTTTGGCTGATGCATGGGGCCTGCACCCCTTTCTTCTTCTCCAACTCAACCACAAACCGGAGCAGGTGGGCACCGACCGAGTCGCCTCGGGTCTTCGCTGGGTCGCTCGCATCATGCCTTCGGGCTATTTAAGCATTGAGTCCGCGACCCCAACAACCTTCCATACCTAGCCGCCAGCGCCGCCTTGTTGGCTTGAGCAGCAGCGCTGCCAAACCCTAGCCGCCATTGAGGTTCCGCCGGAGCTCGAAATTCTTCACGGCCGTAGGTTATTCATTGTCGTAAGTTGATCCTAGAGCTTCATCTGGACCTCCTGAATGCTCTGGCGTCCTTCTTTTGGTTTGATTTGGCTTAACCCGAGCCGCCACCGTTTGCAGGTTGCTGTCGTCCGCCTCTGGCCGTCGCACTCCGCCCCCGCTTGATTTCCGCCACCATCTTCTACGTAGGTGAGCGCGGCTCGGTCCTCCTCTTTCGATTGGTACCGGCCTCGCTTGGTACGGTGGCCAGAATCGTTGGTTTCAAGAACGCTGGCGAGCTCCGCTCGCCGCGGCAACGGCCGCCGCCGCGTCGGCCGTTCTCACCGGCCAGTGCGCCACCGCCTGCCGCCCGATCTGATCTGGACCGTCCGTTTTGTATCGGATGGCCAGAAACACACCGTACCCCTTCGCGGGTTGTCTTGGTAAAGAGACCCCGCACTTTCTACAAATTACCGAAAGGTCCCTGGCCGAGTTGAATTATCAGGAATTCTGGATTTATTTTATTTCGATAAAACTTCTAGTTATTTATAGTTTTGCCATTTGGTTCAAATGCTTATAAAATGCTCATTTTAACTCCGATTGAATCTGTTCAAATTCTGTTAGATTCATAATTTCGTAATCTACGCAGTGAAGCCACTGTTGGAATAGTTTGTAGAATTTATATTTTAGGTTCATAATTAATGCATTTACTCGTCTATAGGAAACTTTTAAAAATTCATATCTTCGCCGTTATAAGTACGTTTTTGGTGAATTTGACGTATGTGTGATCGTAGCAGCGAGAAGAATAGTTTTATAAACTTTTTATTCTATTTTGCTCAGTCTGCTGTACTGTTCTAACAATAGCACTTTATTTGCCTTGTATGTATGCGTATGGCTTGCTTGGTGTTGATTGTTTATATCGAGTTCAGACGGTGAGGGTTTTGTTGAGAAAGGCTACTTTGAGGATCAGCAGGACCAACAAGACTTTATAAATTAAGGCAAGTATAGCATGGATCCTCCTTGTTACCTATACACTCTAAATAATATTACATTTGCATGTGTCCGCTTGATGATCTTAGAGATTATAACTAGATGTTGTTATCTTGATTCCTTGACACCTTTGGGTTGCATTGGGTAGCTATGATGCTAGTGCTTAACAAATATCATGATCTCGTGACTTGATGAGTATTTATGTCATGAACAGTAATAATGACATTTAACAACATAAGAGCTAATCTGTAACAGAACCTTCGGGATTTAACGTACAACTACGAGGGCTATATGGCTCTGGCTTTAGTTGTCTAGGGGACCTTTTCTAGCTTGTTAGCGGTTCCCATTTTGGCGCAAGAGGGGTGTGTCCGGGTTGGGTGTAGTTGGACCCCTGTCTATATGTGTATAGGCTGCGATTGTGTGCCATCTAGAAGGAGGGATACTACATTCGTAGGCGCAGAAACCTTAGCGGCCCTAACTTGTTAGATGAACCCTTAGGTGGCTTTATATGTTTTGCGGTGGCTTGAGAGTTATAAACCCACTCGATTGTAACGCATGACTCGTAGTGAAAGTGTATACCTCTGTGCAGAGTTAAACCGATATATCGTTCGTGCCCTACGGTTAGGGCGGCCTTAGAATCTTTACTTCAATGATGATATCTTTTGTCGTGTTAACATATTCATTTACTTACTGTTTTATTCATTATTCATTTATGTTACTGTGATCATGATGGTTGTGGGAAACACTTGCTACCTTGATGCTATTTAAGTGCTCAAATCTGATTATCTTATGAAAGCTAAATACAGTTAAATAGTGTTAGCTTTATTGAGCCTTATTAACCCATGCTATGCTTGTTGAGTACGGTTATGTACTTACGCTTGCTTTACTTTTAATTTTGGAAAATCATGGATGGGTAACAGATGAAGGTTGGAATAAGAGCTATCGTGATGAGTACTAGGTTTGGTGTTCACCAGTTGGCGTGTCCCTGTGTTGCAGCTTCCGCAAGACAGTTATCTTAGTTGTTTATTTATGCGCAAGACTCTGTGATAAATATTTGATCATTATGTGATAAACAGGGTGATGATACTTTGTAATTTATCATCTTATATGTACGACTTATTCCTGGGGTGCATATAAAACTATTTATATATTCTATTTTTATCCTTAAAAGTGGAGTGTGACAAATTGGTATCAAAGCCGTGTTGACTGTAGGACGCAAGCCTAGATAGAATGGTCGTTCTTAGTCTCCTTGGCTTCACTAGTTTCATGCTTCTTAACTTTAACCTTGTTATTTACTTAATTTTTATGCTCTTATACTTACTATATTGTGAAAATCTTGACTCCACTCTAACCTATGTCTAATTCTTGTAGATGCCTCCTAAGACCCGTCGCATGACTGCTGCTGAGTATCGTGCTCTGTTCAATCCCATGGAGGCTAGGGAAGATGTTCTGCCATCACCAACCCCGGTGCCTACACCACCTCAAGTTGAAGAAGAAGACCCAATGGAGAATGCTGAAGAAGAAGAGGAGGAAGTGGCGCCTGTGAATGAGGAGCAGGAGGTCCTTGACATCAGTGATGGTGAGACGATGGAAGTAGCTCAAGATGGTGGTCAATCTCCATCGCCGTCTGCGGGTGGTTCTGGTGGAGGAGGTGGACCGCACACTCCTATGGGATGGACTGTGAAGATCTCTCGTGTACCAGGGTGTCACACCAGATCGCATATATGACTCATGAGGCTTCTTCGTAACTACTATGCTGATTGGGACCCCACTGTGCAGTACACTTGTTTCCAACACACCCATCCATTGGAAGGTACTTACTGGGAGACAAATGTGGCTATATGTTCCCCGAGGGAGATGCAGAATTCCTATGAGATAGAGATGATTTATGAGCATCTTGGTCCTTGTCCAACTCAAGAGGATGGCATAGAGGGTGCTGCTTTTACGGCTTGGATTGCTCTTCGTGGACATCACTTTAGAAATATGCGAGATGATGAGTTTCTCTATTTGCCTCACGCTAACTACAATATGGAGGATGGATGGGTTATGATGAATTCTAAAAATTTGCCATCTGAGTCACGGGAATTGGCACACTTTGCTTGTGACATGATGCTCACGCATCAGCGCTTGGTAAGCACGGTGGACCAGCAGGCGTAGAAGATTACAGAGCAACAAGAAGAATTGATAGGCTCAGGACCTTGACAGGACAACCAAAAATCTATAAACGACTGGACCACGAGCTTCGACCTTAGCTTGAAAACCCTTATGTAATAGGCACGTTATTAGTATCGTAAGTCAAGTTTAGTCGTGTCATATTAGTGTTTGTAAACTTTGAGTGCTTGATGACTTATGATTATGTAATATGGATGATTTGGATTTTTGTATGATTGCTGGAGCTTTGTGGGCATGTCTGTAAGTTCTTAGTTAAGGATGTTAAGGTTAAAGTTTGAATAATTTGAGTTTGGGTTGGTTTATCCTATCTCTACTTTTGCTGTCTTCTGAGCAGCCTGTGATATTTTGGTTATATCTCGAAATTAGTTTTTCCAATGCTTATGAGATTTTTCTGGACAAAACTAGACTTCTTTATCTATTAATTCCCAGAAGAATCATGTCTATATCAGTTCTGAGTTGGAAGTTATGTCTGTCACAATCTGATGTTCAGTGCTGTCTAGAATTTCTGAATAGTTTCTATTGTTTGATTAATTCGATGGCTTAGATGACAGAATCTGGTAATGTGGTCTGAACAAACGTCATAGAGAATTTCTTAGCCTTTCCAACCATGTATAGAACATCTCCTTTTGATACATGGATCTTGAGATATGACTGTTTTTCTGTACCGCTAAAATTGAAGCTCGCCTAGAAATTTTTAGTTTTGCAATCCTTATCATTATATAACTGATTTGTATCCTGAATATCTCTAAGCTTTGATTTTTATTGGAATATATATGGCTGCTCGTGGTGAAAGAGATAACCATGATAGAGGTCATGGTGCTGGACATATCACCAATGAGGAAATGAGGGAGGCACAGATGCAGATGATGCAGGCTATGACCCAGTTTGTGCAGACTATGCAAGCTGGAGTATTACCGCATGCTCAACTACCAAGGGATAAACGCAGGGACTTTATGCAAGGTCATCCCCCTATGTTTACTCACACTACTAACCCTTTGGATGTTGAAGACTGGTTGCGTGCTGTGGAGAAGCAGTTGAATCTCGCACAGTGCAATGATGCTGAGAAAGTGTTGTATGCTTCTAGGCAACTCCAGGGAGCTACTCAGACCTGGTGGGAGTCATACCAAGCTGCATGTCCTAACAATGCCCCTGCTCTTACCTGGGAGAGGTTCAAAGAAGATTTTTTGGCTCGCCACATCCCTGAAGGTTTAAAAGAACAGAAGGCAGTGGAGTTCAGGAGTCTCAAAATGGGCTCTATGACCATGAGTGAGTATCATGCTAAGTTCGAGGAGTTGGCTCGCTACGCTCCTAATGAAGTTCTAAGGGATGTTGATAAGTGGCATTACTTCCTCAATGGCATTTACTATGAACTCAGGTTGCAATTGAAGGGCAACAAGTATGTTACTTTTGAGGAGTTGGTGAATAGTGCTATTTTGCTAGATAATGAACGTCTGGCACAGGAAAAGAAGAGGAAGATGAATGGATAGGGCTCTGAAAGTAACTCACGTTTCTATTCCAACTTCCACCAAGGTTTTAAGCAGAAGTACCAAGGACCAGTCAGTCAGTGGAATTATGGTCAGAACTAGCAGAACTGGAATGGGAATCAGCGCTCACACTATTAGCAGCGTCACAATAACAACCAGACGCCACATCTCACTACTCCTAATAACAGTCCTCTGAAGAATGGTGGTCCCAATATGCCTACAAGGTGTTTTGTATGTGGAAAGGAGGGGCACATGTCTTTCAACTGTCCAGATAATAAGATGAATCAGCAGACTCCTCAGCGGCAGAATAGTAATCAGAAGCCTCCGCAGTACGGAAAAGTTCATCATGTGTCCACTGAGATAGCTCAAGAAGCATCAGAGGTTATGCTGGGTATGCTCAACATCAACTCTATCTCTGCTACTGTACTTTTTTATTCTGGAGCTTCGTATTCCTTTGTCTCGCAAGCATTTGTTAGAAATCATAGCATACCAGTTGTAGCCATGAAGAACCAAATGGTAGTAAATTCACCGGGGGGTGCTATACCAGCTTCTTACTACTGCCCCTTATCTAAGCTTCACTTAAGGGGGTAGACTTTTTAGCGAATCCTGTTGTGTTGAATGCATCTGGTATTGATTTAATTATAGGGTTGGATTGGATGGAAGCTTATCAAGCTGTGATAAAGTGTAAAGAGAGGATTGTGGATCTGACTACACCAAAAGAAAATAGAATCAGTGTTGATGTTAGAGTGTAAGCGCCACCTATAGCTACACTGAAGCAGCTTGATGACAATGCAGATCCTCAGAATCAGGTGGTGGAGGAATTCCTGGATGTGTTCCCTGATGACTTGCCAGGTATGCCACCTGACCGTGATATTGAATTTATTATTGAGTTATTACCTGGCACTGCACCCATAGCTAAGCGTCCATATAGAATGGGGGTTAATGAACTAGAAGAACTTAAGAAATAGTTAAATAAATTATAAGAGAAAGGTTTCATTCATCCTAGTGCATCACTTTGGGGTTCTCATGTGATTTTTGTTGATAAGAAAGATGGAACTCAACGGATGTGCGTTGATTATCATTCTCTCAATGAGGTTACCATCAAGAACAAGTACCCTTTGCCCAGGATTGATAACTTATTTGATCAGTTGAGAGGTGCATGTGTGTTCTCTAAGATTGATTTGTGTTCTGGTTATCATCAGTTGAAGATTCGAAATTCAGATATACCAAAGATGACATTCACTACCAGGTACGGGTTGTATGAGTATACAATTATGTCTTTTAGGTTGACCAATGCACCTGCCTACTTCATGTACATGATAAACAAGGTGTTTATGGAGTATCTGGATAAGGTCGTGGTGGTTTTTTTTGATGATATTTTGGTATTCTCCAAGACAAAGGAAGAACATGCAGAACATTTAAGGTTAGTCCTTCAGAAGGTTAGAGAGCATAAGCTTTATGCTAAGAAGAGCAAGTGTGAATTCTGGTTGGAGGAAGTCTCTTTCCTTGGCCATGTTGTTTCTAATGGTGGCATAGTAGTTGATCCAAGCAAGGTGAAGGATGTGCTAGATTGGGAGCCACCTACAGATGTTAGTGAGGTTTACAGTTTTCTTGGTTTGGCTGGTTACTACAGGAGGTTCATTGAAGGTTTCTCCAGACTTGCTAAACCAATGACAACATTACTAGAGAAGAATGCCAAGTTTGTGTGGTCCGACAAGTGTCAAGCCAGTTTTGAAGAATTCAAGAAGAGATTGACAACAGCTCCAGTGTTGGTATTGCCAGATCTAAGCAAGAAGTTCTCTATCTATTATGATGGATCTCGTTTGGGATTGGGGTGTGTTCTTATGCAAGAAGGTAGAGTTGTTGCTTATGCTTCGAGGCAGTTGAGGAAACATGAGTTTAATTATCCTACTCATGATCTAGAACTAGCAGCTGTGGTTCATGCTTTAAAGATTTGATGACACTATCTGATAGGCCACAAGACTGATATCTTCACTGACCATAAGAGCTTGAAGTACATCTTTACCCAGTTTGACTTGAACATGATACAACGTCGTTGGTTGGAACTGTTAAATGATTATGATTTTGATATGTATTACCATCGTGGGAAGGCAAATGTCGTGGCCGACGCACTTAGTAGAAAGAAGCATGCTAATGAGCTTCGGGCGACACCTGAATCTGATAAGTTGTGTGCAGAGTTTGCTCATTTGAACCTTACTCTTGTTACTAATGCTATGGAGATAGAGGTGACACCAACCTTAGAGGAAGAGATTCGCAAGGGTCAGTTGGAAGATGAGGATCTAAAGTATATAGCAAAGAAGTTAGTGGAAGGAAAGGCACCCAGATTCCGCATTGATGAAGAGGGTACCTTATGGTATGGCAACTGGATATGTGTTCCGGAGGTAAAAACTCTTCGTCAGGCAATTCTGCGAGAGGCACATGAGTCAGCTTACTCTATCCATCCTGGAAGTACTAAGATGTACATGGATCTCAAGGAAAAGTATTAGTGGATTGGTCTAAAGAGGGATGTGGCAGAGTACGTTGCTTTATGTGATACTTGTCAATGTGTGAAAGCTAAACATCAAAGGCCAGCTGGATTATTGCAGCCAATGAAGATACCTGAATGGAAGTGGGAAGAGGTCTGTATGGACTTTATAACAGGTTTACCTCATACTCAGAAAGGTTTCGATTCTATTTGGGTAATAGTAGACCGATTGACCAAAGTTGCTCACTTTTTGCCAGTGAAGATAAAGTACAATGACCCAAAGTTAGCAAAACTGTATATGGAAAGGATTGTTTGTTTACATGGGTGCCAAAGAAGATCGTGTCTGATAGAGGTACTCAATTCACATCTCATTTTTGGAAAGTAGTGCATAGCTCTTTGGGAACAAAGTTGAACTTTAGTACAACATATTACCCACAGACTGATGGTCAGACTGAGAGACTTGATCAGATCTTGGAGGACATGTTGAGAGCTTGTGCATTGCAGTATGGTACAAGTTGGGATAAGAATTTGTGTTATGCAGAGTTCTCATACAACAATAGTTATCAACAGAGTCTCAAGATGGCAACATTTGAAGCTCTATATGGGCGTAAATGCAGAATGCCATTGTTTTGGAATCAAACTAAGAAAGGTCAATTATTTGGGATAGATGTTCTGAGAACCGTAGAAGAATAGGTACGGGTGATTAGGGAGAACCTGAGGGTAGCACAATCTTGCCAGAAGTGTTATACAGATACACGGAGAAGGGATTGGCATTCAAAGAAGGTGATTATGTGTACTTGAAGGTGTCTCCTATGAGAAGTGTGAAAAGGTTTAACCAAAAAGGGAAACTTGCACCCAGGTATGTTGGTCCATTTAAAGTTTTAAAGAGATGTGGAGAAGTGGCTTATCAGTTGGAGTTGCCTAAAAGTTTAGCTGGTGTGCATGATATGTTCCATGTGTCTCAACTTAAGAGGTGTTTGCGTGTACCTGAGAAGGAACACTTACCTTTGGAGGAACTTAATGTTAAGGATGATCTCACGTATGAAGAGTTTCTAGTAAGGATCTTGGATATAGCTGAAAAGGTTATCCAAAGCCGGGTTATTAAGATGTGCAAGGTGCAGTGGAATTGATACTCAGAGGCTGAGGCAACTTGGGAAACTGAGGATGCACTAAGGGCATCTTATCTGCAGTTGTTTGAGTAAGCTAAATCCAATCTCGAGGACGAGATTCTCTTAAGGAGGGTAGAGTTGTAACGCCCTGAATTTTGCATTTTTTTTAAAATAGCCTAATTAATTTATTTATGCTATTTTGTGGGCATTTGATATAGGCAAAATAAATGTTTTAGAGAAATAAATATATATATCATGGGTAGTTACATGTATGTGCATTCATGCTGGAGCATTGTTTTGCTGTGTCCTTGGTTTTAACTGAATCTGAAAAGGAGTTCCACATTTCTGTTTTAAAATGATTTGTGAAAATGTTGAAAATAAAAGAAAGGAATTTCTTTTCCTTCTCCCTCTTCCTGGCCGCATGGCATTCTGGCCTGTTGGCCGTCGGCCTCCTCTTTTTGTTTCTAGGCCGTATGGCCTGTTCTCATTCCTGGGACGACCAACCACCAAGGCAATGCCCAGCGCCAGCAGCTGCTGTCCATCTTCTTCCTTTGGCTGACGCATGGGGCCTGTACCCCTTTCTTCTTCTTCGACTCAACCACAAACTGGAGCAGCTGGGCACCGACCGAGTCGCCTCGGGTCTTTGCTGGGTAGCTCGCATCATGCCTTTGGGCTATTTAAGCAATGAGTCCGCGACCCCAACAACCTTCCAAACCTAGCCACCAGTGCTGCCTTGTTGGCTTGAGCAGCAGCACCACCAAACCCTAGCCGCCATTGAGGTTCCACCGGAGCTCAAAATTTGTCACGGCCGTAGGTTATTCATTGTCGTAAATTGATCCTAGAGCTTCGCCTGGACCTCCTGAACGCTCTGGCATCCTTCTTTTGGTTTGATTTGGCTTAACCCGAGCCACCACTATTTACAGGTTGCCATCGTCCGCCTCTCGTCGTCGCACTCCGCCCCCGCTCGATTTCTACCTCCATATTCTATGTGGGTGAGTGCAGCTCGTCCTCCTCTTTCAATTGGTACCGGCCCCGCTTGGTACGGTGGCCAGAATCGCTGGTTTCATGAACGCCTGTAAGGTCCAAATGGCTAGAGGGGGTGAATAGCCTAATAAAATTTCATGCAAATCCACTAGACCACTTGTTAGACTAAGAGATAGTGCAATTGCAATGCTAGAGCTTCAATTACTTCTATGCAAGCCTTTCTAACAAGTCTAGCAAATCTAAACAAGATAACTCTAGGCACTTCACTAAACTAGCAAGTTGTACTCAATATCTAGCAAGACAAGCAATGTATGAACAAAGATATAAAGCTAGATACAAGAGAGGGGTATTGGATTGTTATATCAACGCGAAGTGTAGATGGTCAATCATCCAATCAAGATAACCACACAAGAGAATCCTCGGTAATCACAAAATTGACATAATAATTTTATTACCGAGGTTCACTTGCTTCTCGGCAAGCTAGTCCTCGTTGTGGCGATACACTTGCTTGAAGAGGTGCTCACTCAACTGGCTCTCAATGCCAAATACCGCTGCCGGAAGCCACACTCTCAACACAAGACAAGGATCCTCCAAGCCACCGCAATCCACTAGAGTATCCTTTCGCGAACTCTCGCGGGGGAGGACCAAGAACCCCTCACAAGATCACCGGGTGTGGCCTCGAACAATCTCCACCTCGAGCTCAACACCCCACTGCCTCTAAACCGTCTAGGGTGACGGGAATCACCCAAGAGTAACAAGAACTCCGCAGTGAACTTGAAGAACAAGTGCCTCTAGATGCAACTCTCAATGCTTAGCACTTGATTCTCACTCAATCTCACTCTAGATGAACAATCAAGTCAAGAGATGAGTGGGGGGAGGTTCTCTCTAGCTCAAAGGATTCTCAAAGATGTTAGAATGGGCAAGAGTTAGCTCCCCAACCGGCCAACCATCTATTTATAGACCCTCCCCCAAAATCCAACCGTTATGCACTTCGGGCGCCGTCGTTACACACGCCGGACGCATCAGTTACCCAGCACCATACGCGTCCGGTGCTCTCTGGCAGTCGACCGTTGCCTCCGCTGACATCACATTAAAGCACCGGACGCTCCCGCGCTGACGTAGGGCATCCGACGGTCGAATCCGGCGATCAGGCATGCACAGTCCTCTATCAAGCGCCGAACGCGTCTGGCGCTCCTGGCCGCATGTCCGGCGATCAGGCGCACGCAGTCCTCTATCAAGCGCTGGAGGCCGCGCGTTCAATGCAGCGTCCGGTGACCTCCTCCAAAAATAGTCCATTCTGAGTTGCGTCCGGCGCCAGCTCCAGCGTCTGGCGTCGCGCATCAGGCGCGTCCGGCGCGTGCAACAGAGAATAGACTTCGTCGTTTTGTTGTCGTCATCGCGCCGTCGTTGATTCAAGTCAAACCACTTGCCTTAGGGTCCCAACTCCAACATGTAAAACACTCTCGATCACATGAGTTAGCATTTCATCAAATGAAATATGACAAGTGTTAGCTCTCTAGTTAGTCTCTCATATGCATCATGCAAAGTCGAACCTAGAGGCACTTGGACCGCGAATTCAACCGTGAATTCCCCTCTTGAAAGTCGGTTATCAATCCTAAACGTGATCACACTCTCTATAGTGTCTCGATCACCGAAAGGGAAAAACACCCATCTCTTGATACCTTAGCCTTGAGCCTCGATGCTTGATCATCACCATGACAAGTCCATCACCAAGTCCTAGGCCTCACCATCATGTTGCTATGTGTCTAGTCCCACTTAGAGAAAGGCATTAGCAACATTGAGTGTCATCAATTATCAAAACCAAACATGAGATTTCAATCTTCCTTTTTTTGGTAATTGATGACAACCTTACACAAAGATATGGAAATTGAATTCAATATGAAATTGAATTGCTTGCCCAAGATAAATAGATCATGAATCTTGGTTGGACAAGCATTTCAAATTTGGTTTTGGTAGTGGTAGCTCCCCCTACATATGTGCATCCAATGTTTGGTCGATTTTCAAGCACATATGCATAGATAGGAATTGTGGGAGAGATATCACTACCAAAATTGATGCTAAGGTTTAAAGAGTGGACCTTTGAAGCGTGATACCAATCGGAGTACGATAAAAAACCATCCTTAGCATCATGATAACTAGATATACATCAAAACTCAAAATACCTCATGAGATCAACACTATAAGAGATACTTTGAATAGCATGAATAACGATATGTCGAGAAACCATAAGAAAGCATGCTAGTACTTCATATCATTATTCAAATCCTAGAACTACCATACACCATTCAAGCATGAATATTGAATTTAAATTGTAATGCTCCATATCATCATGCTATGCACATACAAATGCAACAAATAGCTTATGAGCTTGCTCCCCCTATTTGTGTGCTCATCAAAATTTTAAGTTTTTATTGATCCCTTTCCATCGATCCCCTTCCATCGATCTTTGTGACTTATTTCTTCCTCTTTGTCAACAATCACCAACAAGGGTGCATAAGATGAGAGATCAAGTCAATCAAATTATGGCCAAATCTATATCACTTGCCTAGAGTATGTATTGCGGTTTGAACCAACGACAAGCTTCTTCACACCTCAAGAATAAGGGTTATCTTGACCATGTTGAAATACACACCATGAGCTCATGCTATAGATTTAACACTAGGCTTGGAAGCTCACAAACATGTCATATGCCATATGTCTACATGTTCTACACGACTAGCAAAGGATGCATGGAATGCAACAACCAACTTTACCTTGCTATGTTGGAGGAGAGGCATGTCATATATATGGGGTGCATCAACTCATGTTGGAGAAGCTTAGTATGTTCAATTCATTTCTCAACTTGTGATATCTCTTTTCATCAAGTGGCTTGGTGAATATATCGGCTAGTTGATCTTCGATGCCAATACACACAATGCTAATGTCTCCCTTTTGTTGATGATCCCTTATGAAGTGGTGTCTCACATTAATATGCTTTGTTCTTGAATGTTGAACTGGATTGTTGGTCATCTTGATAGCACTTTCATTGTCACAAAACAAAGGCACATATTTGAATTTTACTCCAAAGTCCTTCAAGGTGTCTTTCATCCATAGCAATTGTGCACAACAATTCTCCGTACTAATGTATTCGGCTTCAGCGGTGGAAAAAGCAACACTATTTTGTTTCTTTGAGGACCATGAAACTAGTGATCTTCCAAGCACTTAGCATGTTCCACTTGTACTCTTTCTATCAATCTTGCAACCGTCATGGTCGAAATCTGAATATCCAACCAACTCAAAGCTTGACCCCTTTGGATACCATAAGCCAACATCTTATGTGCCCTTTAAGTACCTCAATATTCTTTTAGCTGCCGTCGAGTGACTTTCTCTTGGTGAGCAAAAATATCTAGCACACATGCACACACTTAACATGATATCCGGCCTAGAAGCGGTCATATATAGCAAACTTCCAATCATAGATCGATATAACTTTTGCTCCACCATATTGCCACTATCATCAAGGTCCAAGCCTCTATTTGTATCCATTGATGTACTAATAGCTTTAGCATCTAGCAAACCAAACTTCTTGATCATGTCCTTGATGTACTTGCCTTGACTCACAAAGGTGCCACTCTTTATTTGCTTGATTTGAAGTCCAAGGAAGTAGCTTAGCTCTTCAAGCATAGACATTTCAAACTCACTAGCCATCATCTTAGCAAATTCTTCACAAAAGTCTTGATTGGTTGAACCAAATATAATATCATCCACATAGATTTGCAACACAAACAAGTCATCTCCAATTCTTTTGGTGAAGAGAGTGGTGTCAACTTTTCCCATCTTAAACCCTTTAGAAAGGAGATAATCTCTCAACCTCTCATATCATGCTCTTGGTGCTTGCTTCAAACCATAAAGAGCCTTCCTGAGCTTGTAGACATGGTTGGGCTTCTTCTCATCTTCAAATCTAGGTGGTTGCTCAACATAGACTTCTTCATTTATCAATCCATTTAGAAATGCACTCTTCACATCCATTTGATATAGCTTGATGTTGTGAGCACAAGCATAGGCTAATAGAATTCTAATCGCCTCCAATCTTGCTACCGGTGCATATGTTTCTCCAAAGTTAAGACCCTCTATTTGTGTATATCCTTGGGCAACCAATCTTACTTTGTTCCTCACAACCAACCCATCTTGATCTTGCTTATTCTTGAACACCCACTTAGTTTCAATCACATTGTGCCTCTTTGGCCTCTTAACAAGCTCCCAAACTTTGTTTCTTGTGAAGTTGTTTAGCTCTTAATGCATGGCATTTACCCAATCAGCATCCTTCAAAGCATCTTGTATCTTGGTTGGCTCTTCAAATGATATAAATGAGTAATGCTCATAAATAGTTGCCAATCTTGTTCTAGTTTGTACTCCTCTTCTAATATCACCAATGATTTGATCTAGAGGATGATCTCTTGCAACACTTGTTGGTTGAAGCACTTTGAGTTGATTGCTTGAGCTAGCTTGACTTTGATCTTCAGCTTCACCTTGTGTGCCATTAGTACTAGCTAGATTTGTATCAATGTGAACATCTTGACTAGTCATTTGAATCTCATCTTCATCATCAACTTGCCTTGGCCGAATATCACCAATGTCTATGTTTCTCATTGCATTGTTCAATTGATCTCCACCCACATCATCATGATTTTGAACTTCACTTTGAGATCCTTGGGATTCATCAAACTCAACATCATGAACTTCTTCCACGGTGCTCTTTGCCAAGTTCAAAACTCTATATGCCTTGCTATTGGTAGAGTACCCAAGTAGGAACCCTTCATCACACTTCTTGTCAAACTTTCCAAGTCTTGTGCTTTTCTTGAGAATGTAACATTTGCATCTAAACACTCTAAAGTATGCAATGTTTGGCTTTCTTCCATTCAATAGCTCATATGGAGTCTTCTGATGCTTACCATGGCAATAGAGTCGGTTGCTAGAGTAGCAAGCCGAATTGATAGCATCACTCTAAAACCTTTACCTAACAATGTACTCACAAAGCATTGTTCTTGCCATGTCAATCAAGGTTCTATTCTTTCTTTCAACTACACCATTGGATTGGGGAGTGTAGGTTGTTGAGAATTTATGTCCAATTCCAAGCTCATCACACAACTCTTTAATTCTTGTGTTCTTGAACTCACTCCCATTGTCACTTCTAATGTTCTTGATGGTGATCTCAAACTCATTTTGAACTCTCTTGATAAATAGTTTGAATAGATCAAAGATTTCACTCTTGTCATAAAGAAAGAACACCAAAGTGTATCTAGTGTAGTCATCAAAAATCACAAAACCATACTTGTTGCCACCAATGCTTGTGTATGTAGTTAGCCCAAATAATTCCATGTGCAATAGCTCAAATGCCTTTGATGTGCTCATTTCACTCTTACTAGGGTGTGGCCTTCCATGTTGCTTGTCGGCTTGACATGCACTACATGGTTTATCCTTTTCAAATGTGACATCCTTCAAGCCTCTAACCAAGTCATGCCTCACAAGCTTGTTCAATTGCTTCATTCCAACATGACCAAGCCTTCTATGCCATAACCAACCCTTGCTAGACTTGCTAATCAAACAAGATGTGAGTTGAGATTCACTAGCATTGAAATCCACCAAATATAAGCTTCCATGCCAAAATCCCTTGAAGATCAAACTAGAGTCCTCTTCACTTATGACTTCAATATCATTCTTGCCAAAGATGCATTTGTAGCCAAAGTCACACAATTATGACATCGACATAAGATTTAAATCCAAGCTCTCAACTAGCAACACATTGGAGATACTCTTGTCATTGGATATAGCAGTTTTACCAAGCCCCTTGACTTTGCCTCTATTGTTGTCACCAAATGTGATGGAATCAAATCCACCATTGTCATCTCTATCAAGTGACTTGAACATACACGAATCCCTGGTTATGTGTTGAGTGCACCCACTATCAAGCACCCAATGCATTCCTCCGTCTTTATAGTTTACCTACAAGCAAATCAATAAAGCTTAGGTACCCATTTTCCTTTGGGTCCTTGGAAGTTAGTGACCAAGCTCTTTGGGACCCAAATAGCCTTCTTCTTTGGGCTCAACCTTGGGTTACCAACAAACTTGGCCTTTACACCCTTCTCACCCTTGGTAAGCACATAACAAGAGTCAAAGCATATGGAATAAGCATGGGGTTTCTTCTTGTTATGGTTCATTTTAATGCATTATGCTCTACATGCCCAACTTTCTTGCATTTGTTGCAATAATGGACATCACTCCTCACAAAGCTAGGCTTTGAAGTCACAAAGGCTGCCTTGCCTCTCTTGTGGGTATAGCCCAATCCTTCGGTGTCGAAGGGAAACTTTTGGCAACCCAAGAACCTAAGCAAGAGGGCATCTCCACCATAGGCTTTGTCTAAGGCTAGAGTGAGCTCATTCACCTCTCTCTTGAGAGCATCATTCTCAACCTTTAGTGATGCATCACTAGAAGTAGAGATAGATTGGGTGGTGGTGGATGGAGAGCTACAAGAAAGGTTAGCATTTTGCATAATGATAGGCTCAAAGAAAGATTCATCAAGTAAATCACATGTAGAGCCAACATTCTTTTTCTCAACAACCACAACTTGGGATTGCTCTTTATCATGTTGCTCAACTAGAGAGGAATGAGCTTTATCAAGCTTGGAGTGAGCATGTTGAAGCTTCTTATGGTCTTTCTTTAGACTCTCATAAGATGCTTTTAGCTCCCTAAGTTCTTGCTCAAGGTTTTCTTTTTCCTTGCGCAAGCCCCTACATTCCTTTCTAGATGACTTAAAGCCATCCTTGCAATCCTCAAGCATAGTGATGAGTTCATCTTTAGTGGGTTCATCATCATCATCATCACTGTCGAGTTTTACCTTAGTGGCCTTAGCCATGAAGCAAGTTGATGGAGCATCAAATAGAGAAATCTTCTCTTGAATGGCAATGCTTGCATGCCCCTTCTTCTTCTTGCTCTTGGAGTCATCCTCATCTTCATCACTTGAGGAAGAGGAGTCACTCTCCCATGTAGCCACATGTGATTGACCCTTCTTCTTCTTGTGGGAGGAGTCATTCTTCTCCCCCTTCTTTTGCTTCTTCTTCTCCTTCTTCACGGCATCCTCATCATCACTATCATATGGGCATTTAGCGATGAGATGCTCCTTGCTATGGCACCGGAAGCACTTCAATGAATGTTCACTTGTCTTGGAAGAGCTTCTCTTTCTTCTTGACTGTTACCCTTTCTTCTTCATGAGCTTTCCCATCTTCTTGACAAGAAGAGCCATCTTGTCATTCACCTCTTCTTCTTCACTAGAGCTTGAGCATGATTCATCTTCACTTGATGACTCTTGCTTCTTCTTGCCTTTGCCCTTGGATGATGTGGCCTTGAATGCTACACTCTTCTTCTTCTCATCCTCTTTCTTGTCCTCATCCTTCTTCTTGTTCTTGTTCACCAACTCTTCCTTCTTATGGTCCTCTCTAAATTCGTCATCGTCCATGATCTCTTGAAGAACTTGGTTTGGAGTTGGCTTGTTCTTCATGATGGTCTTCACAATCACCGTGATCAATGTGTCAAATCTCTTGGGTAAGAATCTCAAGAACTTTGTTGAGAATTTACTATCCTTGATCTCTTCACCTAGTGCCTTGAGCTCATTCACAATCACTTGCAATCTATGGAACATCTCCGGCACACTCTCATCAGCTTTCATCTTGAAGCTTGAGAACTTTTCTTGCAAGACATAGGCTCTTGCGGTCTTGACACTTTTGGTTCCTTCAAATGACTCCTTGAGCTTTTCCCATGCATCATGAGCCACTTTGAGATTTTTGATGATCTCAAAGGTCTTGTTATCAAGAGCTTCATGGAGAGCACTAATAGCAATGTCATTGCATTGTAGCTTCCTCTCTTCCGTTGGTGTGGGGTTTGCCTCATCTGCAACCTCCACCTTCACCTCGGTTGCCTTCCACACCTCTCTATTGATTGACTTGAGATGCCTAATCATCTTGACCTTCCAATAGGCATAATTGGTGCCATTGAAAGGTGGTGCCCAATTGAGCCATTTTTCACCGTAGGAGGTTAATCCAATTGCAACAAATGGTGCCTCAGCTCTGATACCACGTGTAAGGTCCAAATGCCTAGAGAGGGGTGAATAGCCTAATAAAATTTCTTACAAATCCACTAGACCACTTATTAGACTAAGAGATAGCGCAATTGCAATGCTAGAGCTTCAATTACTTCTATGCAAGCCTTTCTAACAAGTCTAGCAAATCTAAACAAGATAACTCTAGGCACTTCACTAAACTAGCAAGTTCTACTCAATATCTAGCAAGACAAGCAATGTATGAACAAAGATATAAAGCTAGATATAAGAGAGGGGGATTGGATTGTTATACCAACGTGAAGTGTAGACGGCCAATCACCCAATCAAGATAACCACACAAGAGAATCCTCGGTAATCAGAAAATTGACACAATAATTTTGTTACTGAGGTTCATTTGCTTCCCGGCAAGCTAGTCCTCGTTGTGGCGATACACTTGCTTGGAGAGGTGCTCGCTCAATTGGCTCTCAATGCCAAATACCGCTACCGGGAGCTGCACTCTCAACACAAGACAAGGATCCTCCAAGCCACGTGCAATCCACTAGAGTATCCTTTCGCGAACTCCCACGAGGGAGGACCAAGAACCCCTCACAAGATCATCGGGTGCGGCCTCGAACAATCTCCACCTCGAGCTCAACAGCCCGCTGCCTCCAAACTGTCTAGGGTGATGGGAATCACCCAAGAGTAATAAGAACTCCGCATCGAACTTGAAGAACAAGTGCCTCTAGATGCAACTCTCAATGCTTAGCACTTGATTCTCACACAATCTCACTCTAAATGAACAATCAAGTCAAGAGATGAGTGGGGGGAGGTTTTCTCTAGCTCAAAGGATGCTCAAAGATGTTAGAATGAGCAAGAGTTAGCTCCTCAACCGGCCAACCATCTATTTATAACGCCGGCGAGCTCTGCTCGCCGCTGACAATGGCCGCCGCCGCGTCGGCCATTCTCACCGGCCAGTGCGCCGCCGCCTGTCGCCCGATCTGATCTGGACCGTCCGTTTTGTATCGGATGGCCAGAAACACACCGTACCCCTTCGTGGGTTGTCTTGGTAAAGAGACCGCACTTTCTGTAAATTACTGAAAGGTCCCTGGCCGAGTTGAATTATCAGGAATTCTGGATTTATTTTATTTCGATAAAACCTCTAGTTATTTATAGTTTTGCCATTTGGTTCAAATGCTTATAAAATGCTCATTTTAACTCCAATTGGATCCGTTCAAATTTCATTAGATTCATAATTTTGTAATCTATGCAGTGAAGCCACTGTTTGGAATAGTTTGTAGACTTTATATTTCAAGTTCATAATTAATGCATTTACTCGTCTATAGGAAACTTTTAAAAATTCATATCTTCACCGTTATAAGTCCGTTTTTGGTGAATTTGATGTCTGTGTGATCGTAGCAGTGAGAAGAATAGTTTATAAACTTTTTATTCTGTTTTGCTTAGTCTGGTGTACTGTTCTAACTATAGCACTTTGTTTGCCTTGTATGTATGCGTATGGCTTTCTTGGTGTTGATTGTTTATATCGAGTTCAGACGATGAGGGTTTTGTTGAGCAAGGCTACTTTGGGGATCAGTAGGACCAGTAAGACTTTGTGAATCAAGGCAAGTATAGCATGGATCCTCCTTGTTACCTATACACTCTAAATAATATTACATTTGCATGTGTCCGCTTGATGACCTTAGAGATTATAACTAGATGTTGTTATCTTGATTCCTTGACACATTTGGGTTGCATTGGGTAGCTATGATGCTAGTGCTTAACAAATATCATGATCTCCTGACTTGATGAGTATTTATGCCATGAACAGTAATAATGACATTTAACAACATGAGAGCTAATCTGTAACAGAACCTCCGGGATTTAACGTACAACTGCGAGGGCTATATGGCTCTGGCTTTAGTTGTCTAGGGGGCCTTTTCTAGCTTGTTAGCGGTTCCCATTTTGGCACAAGAGGGGTGTGTCCGGGTTGGGTGTAGTTGGACCCCTGTCTATATGTGTATAGGCTGCGATTGTGTGCCATCTAGAAGGAGGGATACTACATTTGTAGGCGCAGAAACCTTAGCGGCCCTAACTTGTTAGACGAACCCTTAGGTGGCTTTATATGTTTTGCGGTGGCTTGGGAGTTATAAACCCACTCGATTGTAACGCATGACTCGTAGTGAAAGTGTACACCTCTGTGCAGAGTTAAACCGATATATCGTTCGTGCCCTATGGTTAGGGCGGCCTTAGAATCTTTACTTCAATGATGATATCTTTTGTCATGTTAACATATTCATTTACTTACTGTTTTATTCATTATTCATTTATGTTACTGTGATCATGATGGTTCTGGGAAACACTTGCTACCTTGATGCTATTTAAGTGCTCAAATCTGATTATCTTATGAAAGCTAAATGCAGTTAAATAGTGTTAGCTTTATTGAGCCTCATTAACCCATGCTATGCTTGTTGAGTACGGTTGTGTACTTACGCTTGCTTTACTTTTAATTTTGGAAAATCATGGATGGGTAACAGATGAAGGTTGGAATAAGAGCTATCGTGATGAGTACTAGGCTTGGTGTTCACCAGTTGGCGTGTCCCTGTGTTGCAGCTTCCGCAAGACAGTTATCTTAGTTGTTTATTTATGCGCAAGACTCTATGATAAATATTTGATCATTATGTGATAAACAGGGTGATGATACTTTGTAATTTATCATCTTATATGTGCGACTTATTCCTGGGGTGCATATAAAACTATTTATATATTCTATTTTTATCCTTAAAAGTGGAGTGTGACAAATTGGTATCAAAGCCATGTTGACTGTAGGACGCAAGCCTAGATAGAATGGTCGTTCTTAGTCTCCTTGGCTTCACTAGTTTCATGCTTCTTAACTTTAACCTTGTTATTTACTTAATTTTTATGCTCTTATACTTACTATATTGTGAAAATCTTGACTCCACTCTAACCTATGTCTAATTCTTGTAGATGCCTCCTAAGACCCGCCGCATGACTGCTGCTGAGTATCGTGCTCTGTTCAATCCCATGGAGGCTAGGGAAGATGTTCTGCCATCACCAACCCCGGTGCCTACACCACCTCAAGTTGAAGAAGAAGACCCAATGGAGAACGCTGAAGAAGAAGAGGAAGTGGTGCCTGTGGATGAGGAGTAGAAGGTCCTCGACATCAGTGATGGTGAGACGATGGAAGTAGCTTAAGATGGTGGTCAATCTCCACCACCGTCTGCGGGTGGTTCTGGTGGAGGAGGTGGACCGCACGCTCCTATGGGATGGAGCGTGTCGATAAGAGGCCGGTGGTGCTCGCGATCTCCGTGAGCCTCACACGCGCCGCCACGTGTGATCCGGCGCGAGGCTCGGGCTCCGACGTGGCGGCCTTGAGCACCAAGGGTTGCGCGGCCGGAATTTTGCACCCACAAATCTACCGCAATAGTCGCGGGACCCCGGATGGAAAACTATCACCAACAACCTTTAGCTTTGTGAGAATATAAGATTAAGTTAGTGTTATGGCCCAAACGACCAAACGGTATGGTCATTTTTTTTAAAACAACGGTATGGTCATTGGTCAAGGCAACTTTGGAACCGCGTATATTTCTAATAAGCATTTCATGAGGACTTGTTTGATCCTATATGAACTATTGAAGTTTTATATCAGTGCTTTTAAGAATTTGGAGTGAACTGAATTGGCTAGGATTTGATTTGAGTCAAAACTAAATGAATTGCTCCCTTCATTTTAAATTCTAAGATATTTTATGTCTAAAAAGGCCAAGATAACTTGTAATTTAGTGTGGAAGAGAGTAACCCTTTTGGTGCACCTGGATTTTTATTTCTATGAATCAAATTCAGAAGCTTTTTTTATTTAGCATGGGCTATTTAGGGCGTGTTTGATTCATGCCTAGGATGCTCCGACATTAACAATTGGACGAGAGGATGTTGCTTGGTTTAGGCATATTCACTATGTACTGAACCACGTGATCCCTAAATCTACATGGGATCATAGTGTATCATTTGGCGCAACAACGTAGGCTCATGAGATAACACTTGTTTCCGAGCACCACACTGTGGCAACAACGAACACCCTAGAAAAAAGTGGTGACAAAGGAGGGGAAAAAAGGTTGATAGTTTCGGCGACCCACACAAAGGCAACGATTGATGCGCTTGTCCGCGTCGTTTATGTGCTCCGCAATGTCGAAAAAGGAACCGAAGGAAACATGTTAAACATCTTAGAAGGAGGAGCCTTTTTTTACACAAGATGAGCCAGAGCCATCTTTACGGAAGAGTACTTAGAGGAGTAGCTGTGTCAAACTTGCATTTAATCGGTATTCACTAGATCAATCAGATTAACATATTTGAATTCCAAGCAACACAATTTAAGACGAATTCAAATTATTTGTTTCATCGAAATTTTATTAGTCTATTGTGAATTCCGAAGGACCGTAGGGACTGAACGGCAAAAGACGGTCTGGCCAGCATAGTGATAGATGGGGCCCAGCACGGGGATAAGAGGCCGGTTGCGTGTTCGTCGGGACGTGCCGACGTGGCAGTGGGTTGGCAGCGCGGAAGATACATGTAGGTGTGTGGTGAGATATTTTTTGGCTTTTCCGGCCGATAGTTTCTGGCGCGCCAACGTAGGCGACCTCCTGGCCATCAGTTTTCCGCCGCCGGCGAAGTGGCGAGCTCTCCCGTCGCCCGTCCCCTTCCGTGGCCTCACTGGGCTGGGCCTTTTCCTTGCTTTGTTCGAGTTCCCAGCCCACGACCGATGTTGGGTCGTGCCAGCAACGCCAACGCCGACGCCAATGCAAGGACAGGCCCGGAGTGAGCCGATCTATCCGTCTATGAACTTAGATGGGTCTGGAGTTATGGACCGCTTCGTGACGTGCAGTTCCTTTCTAATATGTTTGATTTGGTTTGGATCTACTAGCTCCAGTAAACACGATCAGACATTTATTTTTAAAAATGTGGAACTAGCTCCAAATTAATCACCCAAATTCTTCCTTGAAAGACTGCAGACAACGCCGTCGTCCGATTCGTCGTGAATCCCACCGGGTGGTGAGCTCCATGATTCCCATCGTTTCATGGTTGACATAGTTCCACCGACCCAGACTAAGGCTCCGGGGTGGCCGCGACACTTGGGAACTATCTGCAACAACCAACAAATGCATTCACAAGTCAACCTGGTAGCTAGTTAAGAGAATCGAAGTTCAAGAATTACTCCAAATATGTCCGTTGTGATTTTGCACCAAGACAACATGATGACGATATTACCTCCTTTGCGAGCTCTTCGATCATCGGACAAGCGTCGATTACCCTGAAGAGGACGCCGCCCCACCTGTTGGCTTAGCTTGGCCAGAGTTCTGAATCGCCTGCCTCGCGGAGTCGGTGGGGATTCCGATCCGATCCGCGCCCGGACGAGACTGGCCACGCCCACTCACACACCCGCCACTACCGGAATCAGCTGATTTACCGAGTGCCTAATGCACTCGGCAAAGGCTGAATTCCCGTCGGCAAAGCCTCGGCAAAAATCGGGACGGCAAAGAGATCTTTGCCAAGAGCAATTTATCGAGCACTCGACAAAGGCCTTTGCCGAGTGCCACGACACTCGGCAAAGATAAAAATTAGAAAAATCCCAAAAATAATATAAAAAATTCATTGGGGGGAGGGACCCCCACTTTTCATAACTTTTCGAGATTTACAAACCTTGTTTTGGGTGTTTTTCCATCCGAGGTCATTTGAAAAACTCATATTTTAAATTTTTAAAATTCAAATGTAGTTTAACATGGCAAGGTGAACTCAAATAAAAAAGTTTTTAACTACAGTATTTCATAACTTTTCAAGATTTACAAACTTTATTTTGGGTGATTGGTCATTTGATCATTCAAAGTTTAGAATTGAAACGTAGTTCACAAAATCTTATATCTCTTCTTGTAGTTTCATAGACTTTAGAGAGACATGTAAGATTTGTGAATAAATTTATTTTTACTTTGTTAAATGAAGAAATGACCAAAATAAACTTTGTAGACCTGGATGAGTTAAACAACTTCGTAATTGAAAACGTTTTCATTTCATTTTCTTTAGGGCTTCAAAATTCGATATAAAATTTTTTTTACCGAGTGTTTTATTTTTTACATCGGCAAAGACGGGTCTTTGCCTAGTGCCAAAAAAGACACTCGGCAAAGAGCCTTTTTTGCCGAGTGCCAAAGAAAACACTCGGCAAAGAATTCTTTGCCGAGTATTTTTCCTGGCACTCGACAAAGAAGCTTCGTTGCCGAGTGCTTTTTCTTTGTCGAGTGTTTTTTTGACACTCGGCAAAGAAACCTCTTTGCCGAGTGCCCGAAAGAAAACACACAGCAAAGAAAAAACACTTGGCAAATCACGATTTTCCGGTAGTGCGCTCTGATTTGATGATCATTATCATCATACCCTTAGTCAAGAATAGTAGTTTTATCCAATGGGCAACGGAGCCATCGTTAAAAAAAGCAGCAAGCATGACGCAACACGGCATAGAAGAAAAACTTTGGGAAATAAAAGGTGGTGTCCATTCTCGCACTGTTTCATACGGCTTATTCTAGATAGCTTTACAAAGTTGTTTTCCAGCTTTGTCTATTAAACAGAAGCAAAACAAAAAACTTCACCATATATAGAAGAAGTTTCTGAATTCACGATGAGTCTTCTATATATACATTATCTCCTTTGCGAGCTCTTTGATGAGTGGATTATAGTCAATAGTGACACCTCCGACGTTATACTTAAACAAGTTCCACGCTTAATCGTCTCCTAAACAGCCCATCCGGATAATGTTCCCCTCGTCGTTGGTGCAACGCATCGCAACGTAGACAGGATCGTCCCGCATGGTGAAAAAATGATTCATATGCCCAAAAGACGGTGATGTTAGCCTCAACACATGCAAATCATTAACCAATGGGATGGTATTGAGGTCCATCACAGTCGGTTGTTAGCCGACCACAATGACTTTCACTATCACTGTCAATCGATTGTCGAGGCCGAAAATCGGCTACGATGGGCTTATGAGCCAACTGTGATAGGCCTGTTGTAGTAATGACTCAGGGGTATAGTAGGTTTGTGGTGGGACTATTCTTGTGCACCCTGATCCCTAAACATTAATTGGTTGAGTAGCGTTGACACAAGCCTTCTTAAAGTACCTCATCAAAGGAGTGATGGAAGCTAAGGTAGAAGACTTTAGGACCTTACAAAAGGGTACATTTATTGTTTGTGAGTACACCAAAATGGTTTATACGATTGACCTGATATGTATCCGAGCATCGATGTCAAGAAAAAGAGACAGAACTAGTACATGGAGAGTGTATCCCAAGCCTTGAAAAAGTGTGCTCGTTGCTCGTGACTCTACCTATCACCCAAGGATCTATCAACAAAGAAAATGTAATAGAGATAGACTAGATGTGAAGAAGAATGAACTCGAGGAAGAATCCCTCCACAATGAGAGGAGAAAATAATTAAGAAAAGTATGATGAGATGTCAAGCTCTCAAAGGCTTAAGGTGAGAGACAATGAGTTTCTCGAATACGGAGTAGATAACAGAGCCAACTCGCGCACAACTTAGCTCCCCCAAGTAAGCTGGCAATAGTCAGTGTGCTCTTGAGCAGGACATCATATTACTTTGAAATATGTTTGATTTTCCTAATATTATTTAGAGACATATATTCTATATTCTAAATCATATCCAATATGTTGAATTTGATTTTGTATCTTAGAAGCTTTGAAAAATAAATTATTTCTAATTTTAATGTTATTTTGTTTTAGATTGAACACATTGCAATTTATTGACCATTTACAAGACCGATGTTTGTTATAGTCATTGCTAATAAGTGATAATAATAAAAAACTATATATATATGAATAAATCGAATAACAATATATTCAAGATATCAAGTTTTGTCCACACTGTACTCTCCCACTATACCAAAAAGATGATTAAAGAAAAATTTTCCTATTTATGTGCAGAACATGTAGATATAAGCTACTACAATATCATATTTTGTTCTAAAGTTCTAGGTGTTTGCTTTCCATATGCTATACTAACTCGCGAGTGGTAAAAATAGAAAAGTATATGTGTAAATTTTCTATCGACCACATGGTTTAGAAGTATGAAGATCTGACTGAGTTTGAACTTGTAAAGAAAGTTGGGAAATAAAACAACAGAATGAAAATTTTAGTGTAGTTTTAGGTAAAAAGTTGTAATTTTCTTGTCATGTCTCTTCTCTCCATTGTTTCCAACATGATCAGATACAATTTTTATTCTACTGTCATGTCTCTTCTCTCCATTGTTTCCAACATGATCAGATACAATTTTTATTCTACTTAACTTTATCACGTTTTAAAGTTACAACAAATATTTATGTTCTTTATCAAAAATCCACATAGCCCTCCTTTGTGTCCAACATGATCAAAACCAATGTTTATTCTATTTAGCTTTGTCCATTTCAAAGTTATAACAAGTATTTATGTTCTTCATCAAAATCCACATTGGGACATAGACACACAAAGCCATTGGATAAGTATAACACTTGTCAAGGTCTTAACCATGCCATGCTAGAATTATCTACATTCTAGAACTTTCATGGTAAATATCTCTATATAAATATCTAGATTTATTAACATGAAAATGTTGTAAATATTCATGGTAAATTACGGCACTCATTGAATATTCTACGAGGTTACCTTATTGTATTCAATATCAATTTATATCATAGAAACTTTCATGGTAAACTTGTATTAAGTCTATAACAAATAGAAGGCCCTAGAAAAGGTCTATAACAATAGAAAATTTTGAATACAAGGTCTCTTGGGTTGTTGGGCATCCAAAGAAAGTACACTACTTTAAAAGCCTGATGAACTTTAAATATAAGTATAAAGAGACTAAGGATCAAGATGCCTAGGAAGGGTTTGAATTAGTCTCATCTAAAATTCTTAGAAAAATTAAACCTATCGCTTAGCCCACTTCATCGAGGCGCCTTATCTAGTGTACAAAATTTTGCAACGATTCTAGGAATGTAAATTGGAAGAAAGTAAATGCGCAATAGGGAAGGGACAAGGCGATGTTTTCTTAAGTAACTGAGAGTTAGCATTCTCCACTAGCAGTGGTTGGAGCACCCGAACAAGACTGCTCCTTCTTGATCCGCAAGGACAAAGTGCTCTTTAGTGGGACTGGGAATGGCACGTGGCACACGCCCAACATACTTAACAGACACTGCTGAGAACAACTACTAGCATCAGTGACTCGACGACGGGAACAGGTATCAAGCCCAAGCCCACTATCACTATCAGCTTTCATGCAACAAATACAACAACGCAAAAAGGAGCAATTATTTGGCAAATATGTTTCTGCAAGAGGTACTACTACTGTCACTGATCTAAGCAGACAAGGTATGCGGGATCTTAATCTTATTAATAGATACACCTTTCTCGTTTCAAAGGGCTAAGATCTCTGCGCGATTCTTACACCAATTCCTCCTATTTCGACCAAGTCTTCTTCGTCGGTGCTGGCACCGGGTGCTCGGTGGACACGCCAGGCTACAGCGTGTCCTCTCCGTATACTTAGGTTTATTACATTCGTCAGATGATAATGGTAATGATGTCCCTGCTATTTGGCAAAACTTATTTCCACTTCGCTGAAACCAAAGACATTCTTGTTGCTCCTTGATGATGTGCCGCAGTTGGTCTGCCAATGCCACTTGGGCACAACCAGAAGGTCATCTTCACGAATATCTGCGCTGACGCCTGACATGGGCTGTGGTACCGGCAACACTGCTACTATCAGGATGAAATGCTTGGCTCACCATGATGCGTGGAGCCTCTTCATGGAGAAACCTCGCATGCTCATCCTCACATCAGAAACCTCGCCAAAAAGGTAGTTTACGTACAGTATATCTGGCAATCACCAAAGCTTTATGTTTCAAAACATTTTTTTTTTGCCATCTTCTCCCTTGCTCTGTTTATACGTACTCAGATGACAAGTGTTTCAACCAGATGGTGGAGGAATGCCGTGGCTTGCCCAGCGCCTTATGCGCCCTCGGTCGAGTCATGTCCACCAAGAGAGACAAGGAGTGAAGATATGCTTATGACATCCTGCTCAAGAGTAAAGGTCGACGAAATGGACGATGAAGGATATTCTCATCTCCATCAGTTACAAGATACGCTGCAGGACTCCTTTTTTTAGACACAACTTCATATATGGCCACAAAGCCCAGAACCCGCAGTATGGGAGATGCCGATTTGCTCGCAAATGTGTACCTTGTTACAGGACCAATCTTGGCTCTTCACGGTCATTGCGTACAAAACTATATCATCTTGATTAAACGCAAAATCTTGCAAATGAAAGGATGGAAATATATGCTTCCGGTATTGATGATTAATTATTGCTATGTACAGCATTTGTCGTCTACTCCGTACACTTTTACAACCACTAGTGACAAACTCAGCTAAGGGTGGGTTCCTTTAACGTTTCAGAGGACACGCCGTGCTCGTCTTCCATACACAGATACACATGTGCATCATGTTATGTATATTTACTGTTCAGATGTATCTGAAACAACAGCGTAGTTGCACTCCACATCAACTGTACTATCTTTGGAGCGCCTTTCTCTCACTGTAACCCAACTGATCTTCCACTTGTTGAGCAAGCTTACCCTGCATGACAGAAAATATTCTAGAGTCAAATAGACACACAAATGCAGTCATTTACTGACAACGGATGATGCATATCCACAGCGTACTCAGTGCAGTAAGTTGTCATGGATGCAAAAGAACAAATTCTTTTTCCCATGACGAAACTTCTTATTGATGGACAGAACAACGTTTGTTCTTCAGCAAGCAGTATAGAAGCTCACCTTTCGGGTTCAATGGTCCTTTTAGCTAGCATGAGAGCCAAGAAAACCGGTACCATCGCAGCACATAGATGCTTAAGTGTATGGCCACTAACAATCCGATGAGTCCAGTTATAGATAGGTTTGTCAGCAGCTTCTTCCACTTTAGCAAGGAGGTAAAATCCTGAGATTGTTTCACAAATAAGAACAAATACAAAATCCAGATGCATAACTTGGATCAATAGTAAATTATGCTTAGAAGAAAATCCCTGACATTCAGTAATACAGATATGTTAGAGTGGACAAATGTTGACATCATTTTTATACGATCAAGAGGGTAAAGCAATAGAAGAAGTCCCACTGCCGAGGGCCTCAAAGCAATTGACGATATGAAGAAGTCAACAATTTGCATATACCACATTATACTCTATCTGAATGTAAAGTCCTAACCTTTTCTTAGGTTAGTGTCAATAGATCAAAAGAACCAAAAGAGCATACATCAAAGCAGCATTTAGAAACGCTCACAAACCTGCTGCCCACAACCAGTAGCTTGAATGTGTATACATCGGTGGAATTACTATAGCCATCGCAGGTAAAGCAATGCATGGAACAAACTGAACCACTGCATACGGGCGAAGATCATCAAAGTGTCTGCATAGAGGATAAACAGTGAAAAAATATGGGGTTGAAAGCACAAAAAAAATAAAAAAGGAATTCTCTGAAGTGAAGAATATTTGAAAACATAGGAAAAACTTGCCTCCAATACATGATGCTCAAGGCACCAGTAATCACAAGTGGTGCAAGGGACTTTGCACCTGCTCTCTCATCAACCCTTTCAATGATGAATATAGCCATGACAGAAGTGAAAGCAATTGTCATCTAGAAAAAGAAAACAATTATGTCAACCTTCACCACATTAAGAATCTAGAACATTCCTTTGGTTTTCTTCTATCTCTTTGTTACTGAGCAGGTTTGTTTTCCTTGCTTTTTTAGGTCCTTGTATCTAAACCTGTTCTTTCTTTATTTTGTTAACAGAAATTGGCATGATCTGGTGATGTTTCATTCAGGGGGGAAAACTAGAACACGAGTATGGTAAAAATTTAAGATGATACCATTTAGTATATTGATGAATATCAGAACTGATCCTAGTGAGTAGTGATATCAAGAAAGTTAGCATCTGCATGATTTTGTTGCCAAAATTCCCATGATTCTGGTACATTGCAGACACCGAAACTATGGGACTCCTTAGAACTAAACACAAGTAGAAACTATGGGACTCCATGGAACTAAGGCAAACATAAGGTAAAGCGAGGAAAAAAAAAAGACTCACTGGCAGTCTGTCCCAAACTAGTGTGGCATCATTTGGGTTGAGATGGTAATAGGAAGAACCAAACCCAACAGCAGTGACGCCAGCAAAGAACAGTGTCCAACTCCAGAGCTCCCCCTGTGAGCTGGCAACAAGATTACCATCAGAGTGCTTTGAGTCTCTTACGTAGAACAGGAGTGAAACAGCTATGAGCAGGTGTTCAGCACCTTAGCCTGAAATAGTTTTTGTAGTGGCACAGGATGAGCCCCATGATGCCAACGAAAAAGAAGGGGATGTTTGAGATCACATTCAAGGTGTTAGGGATCCCTGCAGCAGAGATGAAGGTTTAGGGTCGAAAGGGTGACACCAAATTTCAGCATGGCAATATGTTGTTTAGATAAATGAACTAAGTATGGCAACATGGCCATGCCATAGGTCGATTATCTGTATCATCAGTATGGACTGGAGCGTACAAGCATTTGATCCAGCTACCGATTCAATTAGGCAGTGGCATCAAAATAACATGATACAATTCTGAATTTCTAAAATTAGTGAACAATTTACCACCAAAAGCACCGTGCAGTACGAGTGTATGACAAGTGAGTCTCACTCCAATTTACTAAGCTTGATTCCCCTTTTTGAACTCCAAATTCATCGGTTGGTTGAAATTCGATGTATGAATCGAAAAAACAAATAGCAAAATCGGCAGCACACACTGGGAATTCAATTCCTCGCTAAGCTAGGCATACTATAAATAGGAGTACTATACTAGGCACTGAGGCGTGGACAGGTGACGGGAAAATTGAGGCACCGGGGAGGATGGTGGTGGCGGGTAGAGAGTACAGTACCGAGGAAGAGGGTGCGCTGGTCGGCGAAGTCGTGGTAGGCCTCGTTCTGCGGGATGGCGGGCGTGACGAGCATGAGGACGACGAAGATGGCGGCCGCCACCGCCCAGGCCACCCACTTCTTCTTCCTGCTCCCGTCCATGGCCCCTCCTCGTGGATGCCGCCGCCGGCGGCCGGGTGAGGGATCGGGATTCGGGAGGAGAGGCCTGGCTGGCTGGCCGGCGGCGTGGTGGAGTATGGGGAGCGGATCGGCGACTCGGCGTGGACGCGTGCGTGGGGATTTGGAATTCTTGCCTCGGCCTCGCACGCTTCGCTACCAATTGCGACTGCTATAGTCAACTTCCTTCCTCCTTAAGCACCTCGTTTTTTCATTTGTTTTCAAATAAATAATATTTGTTTTGAACATTTTCTTTTGTGAATATGATATCTTACACACTTCTATTATGCTTAAGATTAACGGAACTCTCCTCCATCCGTCCATCCTTTTCCTTCCACATGTTTACTTAAACTTACTCGCGCAACTAAAAGTTGAAAGCACATTAAGAAAAGTTTCTATAGCATTTTAGTGTGCCAAGAAGCTAAATATTATTATAATAAGAATAGCAAAAAAACCAACCGTCGCAAGCCAAAACAAGAAAACCATCTTTTGAACTTGTGGTTCTCTAGAAACCCAGGTTCGCGCCCTGCATCCTTCGTAATTGAAAAGCGGTGGCGTAATCTGCTCCTTGCCGTCGAGTATTTCTTATAATACAACTAAGTTTAAAGCCGCAAAATATTTGTTAGCAATGACTACCTGATCTTTTTATTTAAATTAATACATAGTATTTCTTTTTGAGTTAAACCCTTCGGCAAGCTTTATTGATTCATAAAAATCTTTTTATTTAAATTAATACATAGTATTTTTTTTTAAGTTAAACCCTTCGGCAAGCTTTATTGATTCATAAAAATAGTAACATCGTTTACAAGGGGGTTCATCTATCCAAACATGAAAACTTTTGTCTAACATGGCTTGCCTAGCTAGCTCATGAGCTATAGAATTACACTCCTTATTACAGTGACTAATAGATATTGCAACAAAATCCTATCAGAGTAAAGAAATTTCATCGTAGATTACCGCCGATGCCGTAGGTGAGAAACCACTGCCAAGCATTGTATCAACAACTTCCGTACAATTAGTTTGGATTTGCACTCGACTGGTATCAATTTACTGAGCCAGTAGGAGCCCATCTCTCAATGTTGATGCTTCCGCCATAGTTACGTCGAGCACGTGAGAGTTAGAATGAAGGGAGTATTTATCAGTGTGTTATCAGTTCTTTTTACGAAACTGTTATCGATGTCTTATATATGGGCCTTGGATATGAACGGAGGTTAGCTTAAGTCCAATTTTAGGGGGCCCATACACACTGCAAACAGGAGAGCATTCAGTAACTGGAGCAAGTCTAGTACACGACGAAGAGGAAGGACTGAAAAATTGTTTTTACCACATCAATTTCCTGGCGAGTCGCAAATACTCTGGTTCTGCACTGGGCATCCCTATTGTCTTGTTCACTGAAGCAGCTGTTCTTGCTCATGATGAGATTTGTATCAACCTGTGTGTCATAGTTGATCCAGCCAAAGAGATTGGTATGTAATCCCCTCTGTCCACTACTATGCCTTTATGGCACTGCATTGTACAGCAAGCTAGGTTCTTAGCACAAAGTTATGGTACAAACATGCGACAGCCCATCTGAACTTGATTTACTGCTACAAGGTCTGAAGTACCACCACCATCACAACATAATTTATAATCTTTTTGGTGAATAGAGGGACATGTATCTACCAATTCTGCCACTTATTTTGATACAATTGCTATGAATTCTTCTGCTGCTTGAATCGGTTGCTGTCTGTATAAAAAAAAAAGTCTAAACACTCTGATGCTGTCGTTTTGCTTTAGCACAGTAAGCACGATGGTTCATAGTTATACCATGAACAGCAGAGCTACTTTACTAATAATCAGATGCTGCCCTGCTGTTCTCCAGAAACCCAATCAGATGCTGTCTTGTGCTTCCGAAAGCTGTAAATAACTCCCTGAAAATCCCATTTTTGTGACACCAAATTGCAAGCACTGAGAATATATTTCTTTTTTCTTTGTTGATCTGTACCTGAAATCCTCATAACTATTAGATGTTTACGGAGGTTTCAATTGCTTTAAGTACATTTGGGTTGAGTTGTGGGATCTAATTTATTTGATTAGAACTTAACTCACCACCATAGATGAGATGAATGCTTCTTTTAACTTGGTACAGAGAAAATTATCTAAACTTGATTCATCATGCACATATTGAATTCCAAATTGATTCTTCTTGTCTGATGATTTGGACGCATCAAATCTTATGCTTTATCCTTACCGTGCGCTCTAGATATCATGAATGCCAGCATCCTCCTGCTTTAGCTCATGTTTGAAAACTTGTTGGTACTTTCTACTGCAAATTGTGCAACAGTACAACAGTAACTGACCTTTATTGGAAATTCTGTTTTTGGTAAAAACACATGCAGCTTCCTGCTTTGCTTGTGAGCGCAACAAAAAGAAGATCGTGCACCCCACCTATGACGACTTCCTTGGTTGCCCGGATTTCGAAGAGATGAAGTGGATTTGTGTGGCAGTAATTTCCCAGAGCCCGTGGACGTGGATTACATCTACTTTGATGCTGACAGGGACAGCGCTGTTGCAAAGTACTTGGACGGTCGGGTCGGCTGCGATGGCATATACAGGTCCTCCTGATGTTCAGGGCTTTGGGCCTCGTGGAGAACTGGAGATCGCTTGGTCAGTGAGGGTGGCTGATAGTTAGATGTTAATTGTAAAGGATTTCATTGGGAGGAGAGGAGAACAAGTCAGAGGGGGTTTTGCCTGGGCTTGTCTAACTATTAGCAAAGGTCCAGGTGCTGGCAGACAGACAGCGGTGTTTAAAATAGATGATGTAGATGAGAACTTTAGATGACATGTCATGGGTCGCATGTTCACTCTGCTGCTGCCCCGGATTTATGTTTGGTTGTCTGCTCTCAGTTGTTATTTCCCCTGTTCTAAGTGAATCTCTTGCGTGCTTCGCATCAACTAAGGTTAGCGTATGGAGGATCGTTGGTTATTTCACCTTTAACAGTTTTAAAAAGTGGCACATAGGAGGCTTCTTTCAATGTGGAAATGGATGAAAATAGAATAAACTGAAAGAGCTAGGATTTTAACACTGTGTTAAGCACCACATGCTCAAAGGCTGGCATTCACGAAGGACGATCACATGATTTCAGTCGCCAGTCGCCTGAAGTCATGGCTCTCAGACGATGGGTTTGGGGAGGCCGGCACTAAAAAAAAAAGGGCAATTCCTGATGCTTACCTAATTGTTTCCTGTTCCTTTCCGTTTCCGAATCCTTTCCCGCCACGCCGCCGCGTTCGACTTCATCGAAACAACCCTACCAGGCAAGGATTCAATTTCCAGGAGACAGTGGCGGATCCGCGCCCCATCCAGCAGCAACCTCTCTGCCTCCTCCGTCGCCGCCGCCGCCGCGGCAGAGGCAACGGGAAGACATCCCGGCTCTGAGGCGGAGGCTGCTGGGGCTGATCCACGGCTTCTACCTGGACGCCATCTCGCGCCTGCCCAGCGCGCGGCCTCCTCGTCGGCGGCGGCTGCTACGGCCCGCTTCACCCCGCGGACAATATCGTCGCCAACTCCATCTGGTTCAATTGGTTGCTTGAAATTGCACATGCCGCACTCCGCAAGTTCGCCAGCAAAACTGGGCTACACTATGAGCTTCATGCCATATATGGTGATAGCTTACTGGAAGATGAGTGCTACCAACAACATTTCCGTATCAATTTCATGAGGCAGCCAAAGGAGTATCATAGCTCTAGATCTGGTGCAGAACCGGGGCGTCGCCTGTTTTTCTTTGCCGAACTACCCTCTCCTAGATCCCACGACATTAGGGAAGAGGATGTATCCATTTGCTGCCTGGTTGGGCCTTCACCACCGGATGTTGGTACTGTCAATCTCCATGCTCATTTTGCTATTTTGTTATTGTATTGTGTTTGATCTCTAGCCTAAAATTCTTACAAACTGCTCAAATAGGCACCACCACACGGTATTGCACATTTTGTCATGTTAAAATGTGTTAGATAATTTCTTTTTGGCACCTCGGTAGCAGTTGTTATTGATGTGTTCCTTCTAAATCCTTTTCTTTCCCTTTAATTGGGAAGAGTGCTTAGATTGAACAGTTTGGTTTCTAGTTGTTGTAACAAATTCAATACCACCTCGCTTGATCTTGTGAGATTTGAGACGCACCTCTAGTAATCTGAGTATCTTATGGCTGGTATTTTTGTCTTCATTGCAAGTTTTGTGTACATGATCTTCTGACATTAAGGCAGACGTTTTATGATTATATAAGCATAAGCATTTATTTTGTTGTATCTCTGTCTGATCCAGTTATCATAAGTATTCTATGTGCCTAATCCTTCTTGTCCATAGTGCAGATAACTGCCACGCTTGCTTGATGGATAATCACAAAATCAATCACCCTCCTGCTGATCCTGTCGATCACACTCATGATCTTCGCTTTGGTGGGCAGTGCTATGAGATTGGTGCACTTGATCATGAGCAGGATTTCGGGCCAACTCCGAGCGTCGACTACCTTTTTTATGATTCTGAAAGGGATAGTGGTCTCGTGGAATACCTGCACAATTATTTTGCGCGCATTGATGCCTTCTGTTCTGGTATGGATGATGACCCTCAAGATGGAAGTTATGCCAGAGCACTTTCTTGATGTTCATGGCATGCCTTGGGCAAATCTTATCCTTCAGAATAATTACACCAATGGCAAACTCCCCGGTGCAACATGGTGCAGGGACATTTTGAAGCTTGTTGGTTCTTACAATGGGCTGATCTGTAGCCATCTTAGAAACTGTTCAAACACACTCTGCCCCATGATATTGCAGATCTTCTCATGTCAAATCATTTCCCAGAAATATGTTAGATGATTCTTTTGGCACCTTGGTAGCCAAATTCGTTGATCTGTCGCTTCTACATCCTTCTCCTTCCCTTTATTGCGAATAATACATTCACTAGCGGTTGAATAGTTTTGTTTCGAGTTGCTGTAACAAATTCAGTAACCCCTGCCTTGATCTTGTGAGATTTAAGATGTACATCTAACAATATGTGACTGGTATTTTTTTTCTTTCTTCGTTCAAAGTTTTGCGCATAGTTAACACTGAATAGAATTTGTGGAAAGATGACCAGCGAACTGCCCCAGCAAGTCTGAAGCCTGAATATCCTGTGCAATTCTAGCTAATGAAAATGGGCATGTTGTGCATGAATACATGATTTTCTAACATTATAAGAAGAAGCGATGTTTTGTGATGAAGCATGAATTTTGTTGCCTGGATGGCCGTTCAATTTATAGCTAGTCTCTTCTTGTGCATTATAATGCAGATAACTGTGCGACGACGCTTGCCTGATGGATCAATACAGAATTAGTCACTAATGCAGATAACTGCGGCGACGCTTGCCTGATCGATCATGATCTGGTTTTGATTCTGACAGAGACGGTCTTGTGGAATACATGCACAACCATTTTGTTCGAATGGATGGTCCAATCTCAGCCATGATGGTACTCGAGCTACCAGTGAAATTGACAATGGAATTTGAATTACACGACCACCGAAACGACGAAACAATTGAGTTAGTTCCCAATTAGTATATTATTATAAACAAATAAATAACTAAAATAATCACATACACTTCTGAAACAATTCAGAAGAGTGTAACTGTAAATAAAAGATCAAAAAGGCAGAAACAAACGTGTGTAACCTGACTAGCAACTAGCGAGCCAAACTACGACAAACCAAACTAGCTAGCTATGCCCCTGTGGACTGGACAAGACGCTTGCTTCATGTACCGCTCCTAAAAATACGCAACGAGTACGGAGTAGCTAGCGACGCCGCCCGGCCGCCCGCTCGATCAGGTCATCACAGGCTGTAGAAGGGCGCCCTGGCGGCGTTCATGTCGATGCTCTTGACCTTGGCCGCCAACTCGAGATGTCCCCTTAGCGTATTCTCGCGGAGCCTCGCGAACTCGGCTCGCCGCTTGGCCTGCTCCGCGATCTCCGACAGCTCCTCCGCGTAGCTCCCGCTCACGCCGCCGATCCTGCCACCGCTGCCGGTGCCGGTGCCAGCCTCGATGTCGAGGCCGTGCAAGCTGCGCTGCGTCGTGGCCCATTGCGCCGCGCGCTCCTCCCTGCCGTAGTCCTTCTTGGTCGTGAAGGCCGTCTTGTTCTGCAGCAGGTTGTTCCACGCCCTGCCGCTCAACACGTAGCGGATGCCAAACTTGAACAGGTCCAGTGGGACGAAGGTTACGAGGCTGTAGAGCCAGATGACGCCCGCCCAACCCCAGCCGATCCCTTTGATCTTGGCGAAGCCAAAGTTGGCGAACACTGCAATGACAGTAGCAACCTGCAACCAACAGGCAGTTTGTTGATTTCAACATGTGGTACTAGACAAAAATAGGCATGCTCGATCATCATAACTTCATCAGAAGTACGTGAAATGAGACTTACGATCTGCGCGACGACGAAGGCTGCACACAGCAAGAAGCCGGGGCGTTCGGTGAAGCACCAGCTGCGCGACCGCGTCACAAAGATGAGGGCTTGGCTTATGATGCTCACTTGCAGGTACAACGCCGACATCATCTCCTCGTTGCTGCCACGCATGCAGAGACTTCACGTGGAAGGTGTTCTGCAGCCATGCCATAAGAAAATGTTATGCCGAGGCATGGATAATTAACATCGGTCTTGTCTTTCGTGCTAAATTTTGGATTCTTATAGAGAAGCAGGAGAAAATAGGCACGCTTACAGAGAAGAAGTCGGTGCTCCTCATGGCCCAGACGGACACCACAGTCATTACAGCCATGTAGGTTCCATACACAATTCTGGTGACGAAAATCTCGTTCAGCTTCCAGCTATCAGGGTGTGGTGACGATTTTACTATGTCCTTTGCGATAGTCATGGTAGTGCCTGAAATCATACATACAGTATATTTGTTTACCAAAACAAGTGTCAAATGCACAGGAATTAGTAAACAACATGCAGCCATTACTGTAACAAGTTTTGTACCGCAAACTTACCATCATTCAGAATGGCAATGACCAGAATCATGAATGGCGAGAAATCAAACTTCCATATCAGTGCAAGTAGCATAAATCCAAGCTGCACGTTCACGGTTCATAGTAAATAATGGATTTCAAACAAATATAACAAACAAATATATGACCATGCATGCATGCTCTCTAGTTTTTTTTTTGCAAAGCCTAGGTAAAAATAACTTACCACAATACGAACAGTGATTGACACTGCATATATCTGACCAACAAAAACAAGAGAAGGAATTATGATTATGATCATAGTCGTATTATATTACTGATGAATTTTGTCGCAAAAAAAGATCAAAATCTTACAGTGTAGTTCTTCATCCTCTGGAAGATGGCCCTGCTTGTGAGCACCGCAGTGATGATGACGCTGATCCCTTCTTTGGTAAGCACAATGTCAGAGGCGCTCCGTGCCGCATCAGTAGCACCACCTACAGCAATTCCGATATCTGCTTTCTTCGAAGCAGGCGCATCGTTCACGCCATCTCCTGTCATTCCACAAATGTACTTCATCTCCTGTAGCTTCTTGACAATCTCATACTTGTGCTCTGCATCAAAGTGGACAACTTAAGATTACGTAAACAATCCAACCAATTATTTCTACACGGTGTTCATACAAACCTGGGAAGACGCCAGCAAAGCCATCAGCCTTCTCAATCAAGTCGTTCAATTAATGGAATCGAAGCAGTGGCTTCATCTTTGCTTTTCCCAAGTAGAGCCGATGATGGATACATGTTTGTGCCCATACCTAGTCGTCTCCCCGTCTCCTTAGCAATGGCAAGCTGATCACCTGCACGTATCAGTGTCAGAGCATGTCAACATGAACCTCTCAGGCTTGCGGCCTAAAAGAGTAGAAAAGGTAGAATTATTAGACAATCAAATGTGTACCAGTGATCATCTTCACATTGACACCGAGGTTAAGTGCACGGGTGATTGTTTCAGAACTATCAGACCTCGGCGGGTCAAAGAGAGGGAGCAGGCCAACGAACTCCCATGGTTCTCCGAGGCTTTCTTTACTCTTCTTCGGAATATGCTGATAAACAAGATAAAACAATAGATACATTTTTTTTAAAAAAGACAACTGTCAAAAAGAAAAATGCAATTCTATTATGCATTCTAAAAGTAAAGATAATACAATTCTATTATGCATTCTAAAAGTAAAGATACCTGTCTTGCGACTGCAAGAGATCGAAGGCCATGCTTGAAACATCCTCAAATTTTTCACGAAGAAAAAATTCACAGAACGGATAATAATGTAAAAATATAAGCTATCACATTATTATACAACAGTTGATAATCAAATCCTACATCGAAACTAAATAAATGAGTAACATAATAGGGCTTACATCATTCATTACATCGTCACATGGCGAATCATCAGAGTACAACATATAGAACAACTGCGGAAGTAGAAAAGCATTCGCGGAAGGATCTTTATCAACCATCTTGAGCGCAGGCACGAGACCTTCTAATCTTTACATTTTCAGTCATCACTGTGAAGCAAGTAAATCTGCACACCGCCAGATGTGTGCAGGCCATGGTCAGCACCGATGAGCTTTAATGAAAAAAGAAACAAGGGATCTGGCGATCCTATAATTTGACTGTGGTTTTCCTATGCATGCAAGCAGTAATCTAGTTTATAACAATAAGTCAAGTTTTAACACATTCCTATCCCACACACACATCCATCCACCATCCCATCCATCCCAGATCCATCATCACATCATCACTACCATCACCATCATGACTCACTCTCAGGTCGACCAGGCCAACTCCCTCTCGGTCGGTCTCAGCGGCCCGCAACCCTCAACCTGGCTCACGGCCGGAATCAACTCTCAGAGGAAGGTAGAACACTTCACTCACTAGTCCAGTGTAAGCAGAACATAGGAAAGGTCCATAGCCGACGAGTCGGCATATGTATCGATCGATCAACCATAACACTCTGCAGAGGTTTCACTAATCCACCAGATAGCCATCATCGATGCACGCGCGCACCTAGGCAGATTCCTGGCGCCTACTACCATAGAACGATGTCACTCTACCATCCAGCTCTGGATCGCTGAAACTATGAAGAGAGCATGTATCCGCTCCCGAAGAGGATGTCATGCCATGTACCCGCTCCCGAAGAGGGTGCCATGATCGTCTTGGAAGGGTGTTAGCTCCATCCCATGCCTGTACCTCCCTAACACTACTTGCCTAGCAGTAGTGGCATCGATCTATCCAGCGGTTCGGTCGTCTCCCCCCAATGGGAAGCGAGTGGAAAGTAAGAGATTTCTATGATCCGGTTACCAGCGCAGCAGTTCCTAGGTATGACCAAGCCGAGATGTCTTCATCAGGGTTTCCATTTAATGTGCTACCACGACACTCTCCTCCTGGTTTTCACCCCTCAGAGGCTTCTGCCCAGGATTCTCCATCTCATCTAAGTTAGTCCGCCACAGACTGTTCTTCATGGGAATGTCCAGATCCATTCCTCGGCAAGACTTGCTCCAAAAGCTCGTCGTAGATCCCGGCTCGATCGACTCAACCCTCTCCCTACATCCTGCCGTAAGATCCACCCTAAACCCAGATACAACATCATTAGCTCACATACCCATCTGATCCATCAACACACACACCAGGCCTGACATCCCCGTCAGACCCTCCCAGAGTTCATCACTTCGCATCAAAATATAAGCGAGTGAAGTATATATATATATAAATATCATAGCATATAAGCATGTGGCTAACATAACAGCGGGTAAGTAGGTGAAAGGTTACGACAAGGTAGGGGCTATCAAGTAATATTCTACCATGCAAACCTATCTCAGGTGTAAGCGTTGCATAAAAGTAAAGCACTAGCAATCTAGATATTAGCCATGTCTACTAGGAATTCTAAGAGGTGCTACCATGACACCTGCGCTGTCGAGGTAGTCGTGGTACGAGTCTTTCTTTGTTCGTAGCCTCCTCCCTCGGATCGCTCCTTGTTCGACTCTGAAATCGAGACGTAATAGTCGCGCAAGCGACTCCTATAGGATAGCACAAAGAACGAATAAATAGCGAAAAGATACAAATGCACTCAAACATTAGCTCAAGACGTAGAGCTCGATTTATAGAAAATTTGGACACTTATTTCATATTTTTCTGAGTTCGTATAAATTAGTTATGAATTTCTGAAGATTTACATGTATTCTAAAAAAGATAAAAGGCTGGATTAACCAGGCGTGAGCCAAGGATAGGTCCACATGGCAGGAGTGGGCCAGGCTGAGGTGACAAACAACTGACGTGGCCAATGACATCACGCTGATGTCATACTGACGAGTGGGTCCGTGCTGATGTCACCTGATGACGTCATTGCTGACAGGTGGGACCGTGCTGACGTCACCGACGACATCACGCTGATGTCAGCATTGACCAGGTCAACGATCAAACCCTAATGGGTCTTTATTGGGCCGTTAGTGGGCCTGATGGGCTAGATTTGGGCCCGGATCGGCCCGCCATGTGGCATCACTTGGTTGTGCCACGTCTCTGTATGGATCCATCTCGGGTTCAAAGCGGGCTGGGTCCACAGTCTCTGGTCCACGGCGCACCTGCTGCAGCGGGGTCCACCCACAGTGACACTGATCCATGTAGACCATGTATGGATCCCCTCCCCATCCCCTTTCTTTGTTTCCCGATGACGACGCTCGTCGGCGGCGAGGTGGCTCAATCCGGCGACGGGGCACTCCTCGGCTTCCATCAACCAGAGATTCGTCATCCCAGCGTCTTGGCGAGCTCGTCCATGGTATTCAAGGCGGTACTTGTAGCCAGTTGAGCTCTCCCATGGAATCGGTGTAGTGACGGCGACGGCATGGTCTTGCAATCGGGCGCCGTGGTGGTCTTCCAGCTCCATCGTCTGGCGATTCTGCTTTATGGCGGCACGGCCAACACGGGAGTGGCTCCCACAGCAGCAGCTTGCCTCTGGCAGCACTGGGCATAGCGAATGGCAGCTCGACGGTGGCGGCGCATGGCTGCAACCCGACAGCGTCCAAAACCAAGTCGATGCGGGGCACAGGGGTGTAATTGGGTCCATCAAGCACTCGTCTGAGGCGCCGGCGGCGACCATACCCCACGGTGGAGCACGCGCGGGAAGCAGCGCCCACGATGGAACTTTGGCGTGGCTATGGTGCACGGCACGGCACCCAGGGAGACTCCCCAGTCCCCATCTTCTCCATCTTACGAAGCAGCATGTCACGGTGGAGTCGTTCATCGTCTCCTTGTCCTTCGCGGCAGCCGCTGGTGAACGGGGCGCCCTCGCCATGGCGGCGCTCTAGAGCAGCACAGCTGCGGCACGACAGTGACACGGTCAGGCGCTCACACGACCCGGTGCGGCACCTCGGCGTCTGGCGTGCGCACAGAATGCGCCCACAATGAGGCGGATGCAGATCTCCAGTTGATGAAGCCCAAGCGTCCTTGGCTGGCTGGCAGCTTGGCCTCGCCGCTATGACAGAACCACCCAATTTATACAAGATCAAGTATGACGGTCCCCATTTAACACATTGACACGCGCATACTATCACTTATATAAACCCGGTAGTCAGCCGAGTGTCACGAAGGACCTCGGTAAATCAACTTCACAACCCAGATCATACTCGATTAAGCAAATACATATCACATACTAAAAGTTTGCAGTAGAAATATTATTACAGTAGTTACAATAATGAATACAAGTTTATTACAGTAGAAATACTCGATTACAACTTCACAACAGTAGAAATATTCTTATAGTAGAAATACTCAATTACAATAATGAATACAAGTTTAGTTTTGAATCAAATATATTAAAACATAGCTTTGAAAGGATTACCAAATTATAAGTAGAAACCATATTGCTAGCTCAGATGACATCCTCCAACAAGCATAGATGAGAAGTATATACAGAATAGCCGAGCCCACCGACACTTAGTTCTTCAGCAAACAAAATGTTTCACCTGCAACAGGGTGGGATAAAATCCTAAGTATTCAATTGTACTCAGCAAGACTTACCCGACAGGAGGAGAAAATAAAAAAACTTCAAGGATAATGAAAGGCTTTATATAGTGGATTTTGTTGGCTAGCATAGCTTTGCGAAAGAACTTACTAAAATTAGTCCTTACTTTCAATATTTTAATAAATAAATTAGCACAAGTTAAGTGAAACCAATTAGAGCTAAGTTTGCATCTTTCTAAAACAATCAGTTGATTAATAGGCATTACAGTAGTAACCATATTACATTTGGTAGCGTTGACATAACCATTATGTTCCATTTCAAGTTGTACGTCCCTAGAGCAAAGTATGAGTTTCTCGCTATCCGAGAGAGACGGCGATTCGAATCAATTTAATCCAACTGGATAATCCCAAACACACACCCACACAAGACATGCTTCAATGGCTCATGGCCTGTAGCATTTATATGCCTCAACAACTCATGGCCTGTAGCATATACTTGTGTGAATCACCGTTCACTCTATTCGGCGGTGAGACTGGACCGTTCACAAAAACTCGTAGTCCTGTATCCTCACAAGACATGCCCGTTCAGCCCGTAGCTCATAGCAAGCAGGGTTTTGGATTAGTTCCATCCCTTTATACTCCCCTCCTAGTAATTGCTAATGGTCCAGAACTTACACCAAATGAGGACTCGGCTTCACGGTCAACTGTAACTTAGGCTCCTATTATGTGTTTGGTACCTTCAATCTCACCAATGTCCAGGATACAGTACGGTCCTTAATCGACACAGACAGAACAAGCACGACCAGGAAATCCTGTCGGCTTAACCACCGGGGATATAACCCAGTTCCGTCCGGTCTCCATTTATCATAATCATATGGTTTATTTCCACGATAGCAATATAGCCAACCGTGATGGAGTAACTGCCTATATCTCGTGGATGACAAGAATCACCCGACATCTACTAGTCTAAGCACAGCTAAGCATAGAGTATATACTTATACTAGTAAGGGTACAGGTATAATTAGATTGTGGACAAGGTAGTTTATGCAGGAACGGTTTCATCCAACTACTATCAACTTAATGCGCAAAATAGGAATATATAAATATATATACTCAAGTGTATTTTTAAAGAAAGAATAGGAGACTTAGAATGCTCCGGGGCTTGCCTGGGGTTTGACATACTGTGAGTTCAGTTAGCTCAATTTGCATTCTATCAAAATCTGTCCACAAACAACAATTATGGCAATTATCTAATAAGTGATGTGGAGAACATCACAAATGGCACAACCAACTTCACCAACAGTTAGGATATGTTAAAATATCACCAGATCACATCATGTTACCTCCATAAGCATTTATATAATAGGACTTTTTTATTTATTTAAATGCATAGGCATAAAAATTAACAAATATACAATTTGCCCAGAAAATTCTAATAAAAATTCAATAGCATGCACATAGTATCAGAAGACTACCATAAAAATATCAGCTCCATTTGACAAGTATATTTGGAGATATCATAATAAACAAAAAAATAAGTGCTATAAAGCATACACAAATGAAATTCTATAACTGGAGCATATGACATCCAATATAGCTTATAATTAAACTAGAGCATCTCTGTATCATGCTTAGCACCCCACAAAAATTTCATAGCAATTGGATCACTTGAGATATGCAATTACCAATATCACACAATTAAATAAAGCACCTAACAAAAGTAATAGAAAACTTCATAAAACATCAACTAACAAAGCACATATTTTTACACTACTGCATAGTACTCATCATGAGGATTCCAAAAAGTCCTAATTTGCTATTTTACGATTTTTCTATGAATTTCTATGAATTTCAGATATTCAGCTAAAATAAGAAAAAAAAAAGAAAAAGAAAAACAGCACTATTGGCTCTATTCACCTGAGTCTATGATTCTGCACCTAGGCCCCTGCGTTTTCTCAAATTCATGCCAGAGGTCCCCACGTGAATTTGAGCAGAGTATAGCGTTGGCGGCTTCGATCCGGCCGGTGGGGTGGCTCCGCGGCGGTGAGCGGTGGCGGCTGAGCACCAGAGTGCCCTGGCGCACCCGCGAAAGACGATAGCTCGTCTCACGGTGGCCCAAGGTGGCTTGGCCATGTACGGCAATGTCCCGGAGCCGAGCCGTCCGACGGCGAGCGGGCTTTGGTGCTTGACGGAGGAGGAGCGACGCGCCAGCACCTAGGGAAGGTCGGGGCGGTGCAAGGGCAAGCTTGGCCTGAGGCGATAGTGCCTGGAGGAGCTAGTCGGGCGGCGGCCACATAGCGCTCCGTCTGCCATGGCGGACGGACGGAGAACAGAGGAAGAGGAAAAGAAAAGGACGGCGGCCGAACCGGTTTAAGAAGGCGAGGGCGAGGCTTCTAGGCGTCGCCAGCTCCAGCTTGAGCACGGATACGTGAGCAGCTAGACGCCCAGGCGCTAGAAACGGCGAGAAGGCCACGGCGGCATCGGTGAAGCAGCTGCGTGCATCTGCTTTGTTGTCGGTACTGTAGCAGAGCCCCTTCTCCTCCTATTTCTTCAAATTACTCTCAAAATTGCATAGCAACTTTAAAATATCCAAAAATAAAAATTATTCAAAATAATATGCTCTACATCTTTGCCTTTTGGACCATAGCCAAATTCTCAATATTTTTGAAACTAGGTTTTTGAATTCAAAATTGAATTTAGGGCTTTTAAATAATTACTTTGAAAATTTGGTATTTAATTTTTTCGAATATTCCATCATTCAAACATCAAAATCCAGAACATCATATTAAACTAGAATCATTATTCCAATCAATGAAACAATTGCTACTCATCATTTTATCTAAGAATTTAATTTTAAAAATTTCCCCAAAAGTCGATTCAAACATGAATTTCAAATCAACCAACATATATGCATTGTATTTGATACAATCACAACATAATGATCACAATGCATGATGATTATGCTTATTGATGATATGATAAGTGTTTTATTATTTTCGTAACACCGGGGTGTTACAGCTGCGACGGACCATGGCCACGGCGACGCACTCGGCGGCGGCACGATAGCGTGGGGACGGCATTCGAGACAGCAACCCTAACAGCTACTTTGCGCACGGAGATCACCACGTCGAGACGTCCACAGATCCGAAGTCGAAGCGGCTCGAGGCTCAACAAAGAGGCAGCAAGCGGGCTTCGCCACAGCGGCGCGCGGCGGCAAGCATGGCGGCTGGCCGTTCCGGCGTCCTCCTGACGTCGTGGGAAACACGGGGCTTGGCCAGTCATGTGCGTGCGTGTGCATGTGTTCCAAGAAGCCATCGTTGGCCTAGCCTACGCGCTCAGAGGTAGAGAGCCATGGTCGTGGAAGCAAAAGGCGGGGGTTGGAAAAGAGGCCACGGTGGTGCTTACCGTCGTTGAAGATGAGATGTAGGCGCGGTACATGTCCACAGCAGCGTCCTTGGTGAAGGTGATGCAGCGGCTTGCAGTTCGGCTTGTCTGCAGCTCCGGTGAGGTCTTCTCCCTCAACTCTGACGGCGGCCTCCCTGCTCTTCCTTGCTCGAACGCGTGCTGCGCGGCTCGGTGTGGTCGAAGCAGCAGTTGAGGTAGGTGTCCACGGGTTTCGGCTCCTTCCCGAAGCGCTCTTGCTCCCCGGTGGCTCGACGATCTCCTGTGCAGCGGCTCCATCTTCTCCAAGTCCGGCGACGGCGGCGGCTTTCCTTCTTCTTCCTTTCCTCTCCTCCCTTCTTCTTCCTTCTCTGTGTGTGTGGTTTGTGAGGAACTGCAGAGCGGCGGCGGGCTGGGAACCTAGAGGTCCGGAGCCATGCTTATATAGGCGAAGGCGGCAGGTGGGTGCCACGGCGGTGGCGTGATCCTGACGCGAAGCAAACGGCACCAAAAGGCTCCACGTCTCCAACTCGGGCTCCGGTGGGGCTCTTTTGTCAGCGAGACGAGGCAATTTGCCTTGGAGACCAAGGGATGTAGGGGACAGGGAGGGGACAAGCTCACGGCTTCGTCCTGGCGGCAGTGCGCGGTAAAGCAGAGCGGAGCGCGCGCGAGAGGGTCATGCAATTTGTGTGACCTTGTCGGGCTCCGGTCGGTCCAGGTGGAGGCCATCCATCCGTTGGTGTGGTAGGTAGCGGGCACGGACATCGAGGATAGATGGGGAACGGCCTGGGATCCGCTGGCGCGCGTGGGTGCTCTGCTCGCTCGGGAAAAAGCAGAGGACGGGGCAGGGACCGGACATATGACAGGTGGGGTCCGGTGCGGGACCCGTTAGTCAGCGGCTGATCCAGCTCCTGTCGTGACGCGAGGCGGGCAGCGGCTTCACGAGCCGGCGCTTGCTGGGCCAGGTGGTCCGGTGCGCTGGCAAGGAAGGAGAAAGAGTAGCAGGCCCGACCTGGACCGACTCGCGGTCACAGGCCAGATATGGGTTTTCCCATATGTTCTTCATTTCTTTCTCCTTTTCCCTTTGCTGTTTTTGTATATTTCATGTATATATATATATGACAAGTGTAGCATGTTGCAATTAAATGCTTAATGGACTTACATGGTCCTTGGCTATGTTGGGTATTATTCCCATAATATTTATTTACCAGATAAATAAATATTGTTGTCATTTTTAATTAAACAATACATGAAATCCAAAGAAGAGCCAAATCACAAGTTGCATTAAAATGCAACATGAGGATAATTCTAGTGCAACGTAGGGATAAAACATGTGAAACATAGAGGGAAGCATGAGGTGCATTGGACACAAGATTCTAATGTATGAAGCTTGAGCAAGATGAGGGGAGTTAGTGGAGCAAGATAGGTGGTGGAGAGAGAGGAGAGCTCTAGAGTCTTATCTCATGTAACATGAGTACAAGAGTGTATCAAGGATGATTTGCCTATGGCATCATAAGGACCAATCTAGTGTTATATAGAGTTATAACAAGTGAAGCATAGAGGGGGGCATGATATGCATTGGATATGTGATCCCAATGTAAAAGGGATATGACAAGATGAAGGGTTTTAGAGGAGCATGATGGAGAATTAGATGAGAGAGGAGTTCTAGAGTCTAGTCTTATATAGCATAAGTTCAAGAGGGCAACATGTGGCAACACATGTGCAACATTGGTGCTTAACTCATGACATAAAAGGTGCTAGACAAGGGTGTTTTTCATATGTGACTTAAGTTTATATTAAGTCACATGTGATGATGATGTTACTTAGTGTAGCACTAACATAGATGCCAAGTGCAAAAGGGCAGGTTCCTATATGACAAGCGACAATCATGGGCATGTTTTAAAAAACTTTTGTTGGTTGTATTTTTCGGTGTTTGTAATTTTTATGGTTGTTACAATGCCGGTGTACTTGTCGATCACGGTGTGAACCTTGTTCTTGACATCATCTCTACAGTTGCAGAGGGCCAGCATCTGCAATCATGCACACCATGAGAGTATCATGAACACAGTACAATCAGATGTTTATGGGGTAAAAAAATAGATGAGAACATGTCAATGTACCTGTTCAGGAGCACCCTTGCTGACACGGTGCCAGCTCCCGTCGGCGAGATCAATATATGTAAGGGCAGTTCGCTTGTCGACGGGGTTGAAGGGGAAGAAGTGCACCTCTTCAATACCGTCCCTAGCCTCCTTTGGGTCACCGAGCATGCCAACCATGGCAGCATCGATGGCGTCCTGGTTCTCCGCCCTAGATGCCCTGGCGGCGAACAAGACAACGTCGTCCTTCTCAGCGTCCGCGGCAACGATCTCAATAAGGGCACGATCAACGCTGAGCTTATTGAGGGTGAGCGTGCCAGTCTTGTCACTGCAAAGCACGTCCATGCCGGCCATCTCCTCGATGGCAGTCGTACGCTTGGTGATAGCGCCCTGCAACGACAGCTCGTGGGAGCCGATCGCCATGGTGACGGAGAGCACGGTAGGCATGGCAATTGGTATGCCACCGATCAGGAGCACGAGGATGTTGTCGATGCCTTCACGGTACCCGCGGTGCTGGACCGCGTACATGATGATGATCTCGACGGACATGCCAATGGCGATGGTGGCTATGCAGAAGTTGCCAATTGCCTTGAGCACCTGCTGGAAGTGCCCAACTTGGTTGGTGCTGTCGACGAGGTGCGCCGCCCTCCCAAAGAAGGTGTGCACACCAGTGGCGATGACGATTGCCTCGATCTCGCCCTGCTTGCACGTGGAGCCCGAGTAGACGCTGTCGCCGGGGTTCTTGGTGACCGGAAGACACTCGCCGGTCCGACGGCCTGCCGCCTCCGTGGGCAAGCGCAATGGCTACCAGAGCAGCTCCCTCCATCACCCATGACAGTGGGTTCCACATGAACATTAAGAACTTCAACACCTTGCTCTCCTGCAAACACGACAATGGAAATACGACACTTGTTATTTTATTTGTGACCAAATTATGCGTATATTGCAGATGAGATTTTTTATAACATATTTTATATTCAATCAGATCGCTAAAAGAGTACTAATCTATTATAATCATTGTATATGTTCAGGTTAGAATTAAGCTAGAGAACTGTAATCTTATATATTATATACTAAAATTAATTTGTAAATACTTCTAACTCCGTTGTTAAATGTATGTCACCATTGATTTTTTTTATACAAAGTTTGATCATTCGTCTTATTTAAAAATTTTATAAAATCAACACTCATTTTTAGGTGACTTTTTAATAAAAAAAGATACTTATTAAAGCATAACTCATATTTGTGAATATAAAACAAATTGAATAAGACCAACCTTGTTTTAAATTATTAAAATGCCGTGACTTTTTAGTTGTGCTTTCAAGATATTACTAGTACTTTTCTTGATTTTAAAATTGGCAGACAACAAATATAAAAAAAAGAACGAAAGAGATGACAATTGCATATGACTGACCTTTTTTGCTTCCAGTTTATTGGGACCAAACATAGCGATGCGCTGCTGGACCTCGCCGGAGCTAAGACCTTCCTTGCTGCATCTGAGGGTGCTAAACACTTCTTCCATGGGAATACCCTCCTGCAAGTAGATGCACGTGCGTGTGTTTTGTTAGATTGGAACAAAGAACACTCTGTCCGACCTCGACAGCACGAGGTCATTTGAAAGTAAAGAAGAAAGAAGTAAGAATCTCAATTGAAGGATGAAATTAATCTGACCAGATCAATCTCCTCCATTTTGATCTGATCCAGGCTCAGCAGGTCTGTCTCCATCCCGTGGATGCAGTGAAATCTTTGTTGTAAAGAGATGGATGGATATGCGGTGGCGGCTGGCTGGCTAAAACCTTCTCGAACGAAACGATATAGGGCTCTAAAACCCCTCGGGAATTAGTCGCGCGGCTCCGCCTAAAGCCTCTCAGCAAACACAGGAAAAAACCAACGAGCAAAGGGAGAGAGAGAGAGAGAGAGAGGAAAGAATAAGATCTGTTTTGTTTTTATCGTAAAGGTCTCGCGGCAGGCCCGGCTCCTCTCCTGCGGGTCCGTCTGTTAGTCAAACTCCTCAACATCTCGCTTCGATCCGCAAAGGCAAGCGCACGGCTCAGAGCCGCAGAGGCTCCCTCGACGAAGCCTGTTTATCTGCCGTTGATTCGTCCTGATCGTTGTTTATCTGCCGTTGATTCGTCCTTCCGTAACCGGTCCTTGCATGCACAGGCTTGGTCGATCTTGGCCTCTTGATGCTCTTCTTCTACGTTGTTCAAGTGGTGCTGTTCGATACTATGGCCGGTCTATTATTTTTGTGTATGTATGCACGTACATGTGCCATCTTTGCGATTGATGATTACTATAGATAAAAGTAGTAATAAGGACCTGCTTTGGTTGCAAGCCAATTTATGCCAAGCCAAAATTCCAAGCACCAAGCGCAAACAGAAGAGCATACAACGGAGACGTGTACGATTAGGTTATCATCACTTATTATCCTTGTGTAACATTGTACAACCAAGCAGAGCTAACATCAAAGTTTTATTTCTCTCATGTTTTACTCATTATATATGCATTGCATCCTCTAATACGAAGGCACAGCCACAGCTCCAACTCTGTCGCGGGGGATCAGACGCAATTCCGAACCATGTTTCAGAAACACGTTGCCTGACAAGGAAAAACAATACTTCATGTCAGAAACTGGAGCCTGAGAGCCTCGCCCAAAAGGAAAAGGTACAGCCAGCGGAATCAAGTCATGCTAATTAGTGACTTTCTGATAGTGACTCATACAAGAAGCAGTACAGCATATAGCAGTACATTTGTCATGCCATGCCGTTTGCTAAGTCATGTGAATTTCTAAAAGCATGCATGTACTAGTGCTGATATATTACATAAGAATGACAGTAGATCAAACTTACAAGAGTAACTATTTCCCCTACCTAAACGCAACTCAACCTGATGCAACTGCTTACATGCAGAGGTAACACTCCCAATCACCCCTATTGGTAATTTCAGCTGCCAACTTCTGTGTCAGCACAGTTTAAATAGTACATTGTACGGCAAAAAAGCAATTCCAGAACAGGCATATATAGCTAAATGTTTCTATCGATGCTACATAATCCAGAACACTATAAACTTGTGTGCTGATGCAAATTCTTCTATGCAACATATTTGGGCCAAAAAAAAAGTATTGCATTGGTGACTTTATGGAAAGTAAGAGGACATCACAGCAGGAAAAAGACACAGATCCAAAAAAAAAAAAAAAAAATGAGCGCTGGTATCTTGAAATGGTACCTGCACTTTGCTGGGGGTTGATGCCAACTCCATCTGCAAAGGAAAAAAAATTGCAAAACTATTTCAAAAAAGTATATGGGAAACAAGAATGGTTACTGATCATCAGATGTACACAAAGAAACAGGAAAACTTAAAGAATATCACATGTCACAAACTTGATGGTTATAACATATAACGAACAATAGTTGCGTTAAGAAGTGCTATTTTACAACGCCTCTGGCCACTGCTTACCATTAGGTAACAACAAAGACAGAAAGCTGAAAGCTATCCACACCATTCTTACAGATAAACAACACTAACACATTCTTTTTTCGGTAGAACCTAGGACTGCTTCTTCTTATGTTATCAAATGAGGTTTTCATTACCATTATGAGATGAACAAATGAAGATGGGGAAATTCAAGACCTATCATTCCATTTTTTCAATCATAAGGAATTAAGATTTGGGTGACCAACAAGAGGACTAAATTATCAGGATCAATATAACCATAACAAGGAAAAGATTGAGTGCCATTGTCTAGGACTAATAAACCCATGAGGCAAACAAAAAAATAAAATCAAACTCCAGCGGCATCATTCTTACATACTAAGGCAACAGGTTCCGAAGCAACGCCGTATTGGACATGTCCCGTGTATGTCATCCAGCAAGCAACAAGTGATTGTCTAAAATTTAGCCCAAATAGCTGTGCCATCTACGAACTAACTAAACATGTAAACTAACCCTAGGCAACCAACATCAATGGCACATGTTGCAGATGGAATTCACAGGCACAGTTAAATGAGTTCTGTAGTTGTAGGAACCTAATATTTCCCACTAAATTTCACATGTACATACTAAGATCACGGTCGGTTGAGTTCGAACAGGCACAGGGTGATAACAAACTATGCAATCATCCCAACTAAAACGAAAACAACGTATAGCTCACACGATTCTTCCTTCTAAAATTAAATCCTCTCCAGGCAAGGAAGCATCTAGGCGAGAGGACCATCAGAGTCGCGTACGAGCAACAGAGATCACGATCCCAAGTGAAGAATTCTCATAAGGCGAGGCGCGAGGGATGGCCTACCGTTGGTGATGATGGCGCTAGTCTGGGGCGGGACCTTGAACTCCTCCGCGGCGTACTTGAGCACCGCGGTGAAGGGCGCCGCCTCGGGAACGCTGAATCTGCAGGAATCCCAGGTGTTTCGGGTCAATCATGGATCAGGAGCAGCAGCACACAGCCACGGGGATCGATCGATCGCCGGGGCATCAGATCCGAGGGAGGGAGGGAGAAAGCGCTGGTTGTACTCACACTTTGAAAGGGAGCTTAGGGTCGGAGGTGAGGATGATCTTGAAGGACACCTTCCCACCTGCGCCGCCGCCCGCCGCCGCTGCCGCCATGGGGGTGTTCGCCTCCGACTCCGATGACCGCGGCGTCGCGTGCTAGATGCTGCTCTCTGTCTCTCTCTGTTGAGTGGGCCTGCGCTGCCTCTGTTTAGCGACCAAGCCCCAGCCGCGTGCCCGCGTCCCCCTTTTGTTTGCAACAAAAAGGGGTTGCGTTTTTCTGAGGCGTCTCACAACTCACGCGTGCCGCGCGTTTCAGCAGATTCTTTCCCCATGAGCCATGACCCCTTTACAACAGATAAATTTTGCATAAATTCTTTAAAAATCAGATCATTTTTTTTTTCAGGAACAAACACATGATCCAGGAAAAAATCTTGTTTCAAGGGGGTTAGCTTGTTCTTAATGACCCCATGCTGCTCTGGTAGGTCGATCTGACTAAATTCTCTGTCCTTTTCAGGTGTCAGGAAAAAGAGTTTGTCGTGATCATTTCCATTCCCAACAAATTTAGTGTGTTTGTAGACCATGAATTCTGCATAACACTGCATTCTGCGTATGCAGCTTCAAATTGGCCATTCTGGTGTTCAGCTCACAAACGCGCAATACAAAGTCACAGCCCCAAAAACCGTGCAACAAGGAGCTAGAGCATGCTACCTTCGCATCTGATTCTATATGCTGCTCTGGCAGTTACACATAAACAGATACATTGAAAAATTATAAAGAATAACAGAGGCTGCACAATTTCAGGCTGCTGCAGCAGCAGGTTGTGCTTTTCGCACTCTCCACAGTATCATGTTCTTCCTCCACAATGTTGGAATCTAGCCTTCAAGGTCATCGCACAGTAATCCAAACATTGGTTCCACTGATCCATCCCTGTTCATCATTGCAAGATCGCAGCTTAAGAAATCTTCAACATAAATATACCCGAAACAGCTCTGGTAGAAGCAAATGTCTGGTTACTGTGGGACGACTTGCAGGCGAGATTCCGACATTGTAAAATCACAGCTTAAGAAACCGTCAAAATAAATACCCCCAAGCAGCTCTTAGATCCCTTAGTCAGATACATGGGATACAAAAGTTACAACCCCAAAATTTTTGCAACAAGGAGATACAGGCTAGCTTGATATACCCAACACTCTATGCTGCTCTGGCAGGTAACATATCACAAAAGAGAAACAGAACAAAATTATAAAGAATAAAAGATGCTGCATAGTTTCAAGATGCAGCTAAGATGCAGCTACGTACATCTGACTGCACTACCATTATGTTGCATCACGGTTTTGGAAAAGCACGACACAGAATCTTTCGCTCAAATACCTTCACAATGTTGGAATCTCGCCTTCCTCTAAGTCGTCCCACAGTAACCCAGACGTTGCCTCTACTGGCTCAACCCTGTTCATCGTTGCAAAATCACAGCTTAAGAAGTCATCAACATCCATATTCTCAAACAGGTCTGGGTAGGTATCCATCATCTCTTGCTCAAAGGCCAAGTCAGGTACCTCTGGGAACAGTCTCTCATCAAAGTCCAATGGATAAACTTTCATGGAAGATTTCCTTTTAAGCGCTTCAGGAGTTGAACTTGGCGTCCTTTTGTTTTGTTGACTGTGTTCCAGCTGAGGACCCGTCACACCATCAGATGCTACAATGCTGATGGAAGATGGTACTGAGGAATCTGTTGTCTTGATGCCTATCTTAGATACAGCTGCACCTTCTGACACTGCAATGCTGCTGGGATATGAAGCTCCATGCCCATTAAGAGCTAAAATGTGCCCCTCCGAGCACAACCCACTTTCCCTCGTCTTCTCCATATCCGTAGGACAGACTTCCATGCGGGACTTAGCTTCTGCAGGCCCAAAGGTACCATTTGGTGACATCTTGCTATACTGATTCAGTTCTTTCGGCTGCCCATGTAATGCTTGGCAACCTGGGTATGAGAGCACAGAAGAATCAACATTGTTAACAATCTTTGATTCGCTTGTAACATCTGCAGGAGAAGTTTTACAGGCATTCGAAGTTCCACAGTTCTTGAGATCTATAATCTCCGTCTCAGGTGAGAACTCGCCTTCCTCTATTTCCTCCTCATGAAACTTGCTGCCTTCTACAGGTGGTTCGTCAGTTGTGCTGCCAGGGTTTTTTCCATCTTTAGGAAGATTGTTCACCATTTTCTCGATTTCAAAGTCATAATTGTCTGACGGAAGAAAGACATTGATAGTTGGGTACTCGACAACAAGTATACCCCTCAGCTGTGGGCGCAATGGTTCTTCTATATTGAGAAGGCGGTATGGTGATTCTGATCGCTACAACAGATTAAAATCAAAGAAATATATAATGAAATTAAATTACAACATAGGGCAATAAGCATTCCATATTCATGAAAACTTGATTTACAATACCTTGGCACACTTTTGAATGAACAGTTTCAGATCATGCAATTCAGTATTCCGATATTGTGTAAGCTGATCCTTCCAAGGGCCAGGACTAAGATGTTTTCCCAATAAAGACAGCAAGGTTGTGTTCTCATCTATCCTGAAAAAAAAATGCCCAAAAAAAAAATCAGCACACAAAGAAAGGGGAAGATAGTAGCTAGGGTGATGCAGTCACCATATGTTTCTATTTCACATGTAAAACTATTACAATAGTATATATAAATAATTTTGATACTCCCTTTCTCGTGGAGCAAGTAAAGACAGAATAATAACAGTTGTGACAGCAGGACATTTGAGGATCACAGAAAAGTCATAAATATGAGAGACTAACAAAAAAGAGAAACTGTTGCAGAAACAGCTTTGTTCTGCCATGAGGTATCGCCATATTGAACAGTTCCAAATTTGCAAGGAAAACACACTGGGAGGAGGGAGAAGAATACTATATAGATAGATATTATCATAAACTTACTCATGATCGGTTAGGACAACATCAGTTGAATTGAATCTCCACTCAAGTGTCCAGTATATGCAATCCTTCCTGCACAGAGAGATTCAGATTAGAGCAGCTTTCGTATGACATAATCTAGGGAAGCAAGAAAGGGTGATACAAGTGGCATAGCTCGCTGAGATATATTTTTGTTGCAGGAAGAATGACTGAGAATGGTGGAATATATCAATATAAGTTTGCACTAGATACAGACAATGAGACATTACAGCTTGAACTAGTGAATGCATTTAGTAAAGAATGTTGGGGCTAGATGTAGGAGGATTACAGAGTGAAACATAGCACTTGTTTTCAAGGTGCCACAGTATTTGTGTTGATACTGCCTAACTAGCGCATATTAAGCTGAAAGGTAACTAGACAACTCTATGAACTTATCGTCAATGTTCCATATCATCTTTTCACTGCTAAAGGCACCAAATACTTGAACTGAACGAAGATCCTTTCATCATCAAAGAATAATGAGAACGGAACCGTATGCCACGCCATTCGACAATTGCAAAGCAAGCATGCTGAAAACATCTCCAGCAGCAGACTGATGTCAATTGAAAATTGAATCAACAAGGCAAAGCACCTGTAGTGGTGTCGCGACCGATTCTGCTCTCTCCTGGCCATGCCCCTTGGGAGGAAGCAGAGACTGACGCCCCGGCGGAACGCCGCCTTGCTGAGGTACAACAGCCATGGTGGCAGCTTGGCGCCGCCGGATCCCCGTCCCCCGTAGTTGCCGCCGAAGCCTCCGACGAGCCTGTGCGCGGACTCGTGGGCCTGCTTCACCTCCTCCAGAAAGTTGTAATCTTTGACGATATGCACAGAATGGAGACAACAACAACAAAGGGAGCAATTCAAGAGGCGGCCGCCAGCGTCGACTGCTACTGATCAGAAGAAAGAGGGGGACGGAGGGAGGCGTACCGGAGATGAGGTGGTTGTCGTCGAAGCGCGCGAGCGGGACGGGGTCCGTGCGGGAGCGCTTGCCCGTGCAGGCGGTGCGGCGCTTGTGGGCCTGCACGCAGGGGAGGCTGCAGGTGAGGCGGGCGCACCCGGGGCACCGGTACTTCCACGGCTGCTCCCCGCACTCCTCGCACGGGGACCCCTTGCTCCCGCCGCCGCCGGAGGTGGAGCTGGCGTTGGCGGCCGCGCTCCCCGCGGGCGATGGCTCCTCCCGGCCGTCCTCCATTCCAGGGGGGTGGGTGGCTTGATCGTCCAGGGGGGAGAACGGCGCGTGCGAACGGGCGCTGTGTGCGGCGACGCGGGGAGATGCTAGGGTTTAACTCTGGAGGTTTATCAGCTCCCGCGGCGGTCGAGCTGAGCCGTCAAGCACAAAATGGGAAAGAGGCCAGGACGCCGGGCGGACAGTTTTGATTTTTTTTTTCTTTTTCGTTTTGGTTTGATTTTTACCTTTTTTTTTTGAACTCACCTTTTTTTTTCTTTGAGAGGATTGCTATATATTGGCTGTTTGATCGTCTGACTCAATCATACCTTGTTTTTTTTCTTTGAGAGGATTGCTATATATTGGCTGTTTGATCATCTGACTCAATCATTTCAAACTTCAGTTGCAAAAACGGGTTTTCATCACAAATTTCGATATTTGCAATTTACACAATTTTCTCCTTCTATGTTTCAAATAAAACATTAACAAATACTTTCTTAGACATTTTGATTTTTCTAGATACATTTTGATGTGTGTCGATACATATACTAATTGAATTTATTATGCATCTAGAAAAAAAATAGAACTTATATATGATTTAGAAAGGAGAAAGTAACAGTCAAAGTTGCATAGTAGACACACTGAGAAGTCAAACCAAATTTTTATATATAAATAATATAAACGAGCTATGTACACCGGCACCAAAGCCGACTACACCGCTTCGAAGGAACAATTTCAGGCATTCGGATCGCGCAAGGCAATGTAAGGCCATGTCCAGCGAGAACAGATATCAAAACTGGAGAACATACAGGGCACACGGCCATATCCAGGGACAAAAGCACCATCGAATCGAATGATAACTTGCTGCTTCATTTCAATAATAATTTCATCTAAAACAAAAACGAGGATCACAAAACCATGTCAAGCCATGGCAACTCGGTAAAACAAAATCTTGTTCACATAGTTCAAAGATCAACAGAGAAGACACGCCCCGTTTCTGCGCTGCATTTGAAAAGGCTATCCATCGAATCAATGTGCATGCTAGCTCAAGTTGATACACATCACTCCATGGAAGATCCACCGGCACCAAAAGCGCCGCCACCACCACGGCCAAAGCCAGGTCTGCCACCCTGCTGAAAAAAGAGAATGTTGCTGTCAGTAACAAGCTACTTGCCTGCATTTGCAGCAAGAACACTGAATGCGCAGCCCACAAATGTTGATAACAACCACACTACCAAAACTTCTAAAGGCAGTTTAAAGTTTACAAACCAGCATGAAGACATAAAAGGGCATGGAAATACCAAAGAGGCTCATGGGGATACTATAAACTTATATGTATCATAGTAATGCAAAATTAAACTCGTTTTCCGAAATGAACATGACAATGTAAATTAAGAAACCAATGTAAACAGCTGTGCAAAAATCTTATAGATGAGACAGTTTCCTGGAACTTACCCTAAAAGACGGCTGGAACTCGGAAGGAGCACCACCCTTCTCACCACCAAAATCACCTGGAGCACCACGCGGAGCTCCTCTGTAACCATCCCTATCCCCAAACCTAGGTCTGTCCTCCCCAAAACGAGGGGGACCCCTGTCAAATAAACAGAAGATGTGTTAAGTAACCATGGCTTCATGGTGGATTTCTATTGGCAATCCAGGAATATGTGATATAAGTACAAGTTGGATCGCAATGGCAATTTCGAAATTAGGTGCATATGAAACAGAGTTGTGAGGACTCTGGAACAATTCACAAAGATTATCAATTTCATGAAGACTCAAAATAACAGTCAACACTAACTAGTTCAATTTGCATTATGCAAAATCTGGCAGTCAGAATACAAAACTAGAAACAACAGAACTCTAATGTAACTGTCAGCCAAGGAAATAACAAATCTCAAGATAGTACTATAACAGACCTATTGTTGAAGTACATATCTATGGGTGCATAAACCATAGGTATGAGTCAGATACTCCCAATGTTTTTAAGGCGGTAAGGCGAGGCGTGGCGACGGAGTACCGCCTTACGCTTAAGCGAGTGAGGCGTAAGGCGAGGCGACGCCTTAACAAGTAAAGAAAAATTTAAAACAGCAGCTCAGAGTAGTAGATAATAAAGGAAAAAGGAAAGAAAAAAAAGAAAAAGAAAGAGGAATAAGAGCGAAGTGGTCTGGCCCAGCCCACGTGCACCAAGCAGCCCATGTGCACCTCACCCTCCAGCCCTAGTGTGTCTTCATCTCCCGATCCTCAACTGCAGCACGCCGCCGCCGCAACTCTCCTCTGTCTCTCCCCTCTCCCTTCCTCATCCAGATGCGCTGCTCTTCTAGAAGGGCTTTGGATGCTGCTCGACGGAGGAACAGAGGAGGTGTCCCCTCTTCGATTGGACGCAGGCGGACGCTCCTTGCCGCGGCTCGGCCGCACAGTTCGGCGGCGGGCGAGCGGGCGGAAACTTCCCTGGCAGCGGGGGTGAATGTGTCCGCTCGGACCAGCTGTTGCTTCGGGTTCTTAACCTGCTCGCTGGTAGGCCTGTTTCCCCCACGCGCTCTTCTCTCTCTGCGCGCGCCTGCTGTTTTCCCCACCCTTCTCCCGTGCGCCCGCGTTTTCCCGCCTCCCAGAACAGAGGAACCATCCCGTATGGCGCCCACCTTGCACGATTTGGCATGAATCAGACGCCAAAGCGACGATTTCTGGACGCCACGGTCCTAAGGCGGACGACATATGAATCTAAGGCGAGTCGTCTGCTGTGGCGTCCCGCACTGAGTGCCTTGGCGTTTAGGCGACGACAAAGCGACGCCTTAAAAACATTGGATATTCCCTCATAAAAATATCAACAGAGTTGATGTTGATGACCATAAATATTTACCTGGGGCGGTCACCAGGTGGGCCAGAGCCAAATGGACGGGACGGGGGCTTGGAGGACTTCTTGAGGGTATTCGGCACAACCTCTGATGGCAGGTTGAGGAAGGTGCGGAGGTGTTCAATGCCATCGTTGGTGAGGTACCAGTAGTAGTACTGCCAGGAGAAGGTCTCCCTCACATACTCCTTCGACTTGAAGCTCTGCATGAGCTTAATCACCTCCAGGTTGGGCACATCAAGCTTCGGGTGCTTGGCCAGGTTGTAGTCCTTCTTGGCATAAAGGACACCCTCTGCACCATAAGTTCAACAGTTTTACATATATCATCAGCCTAATAAACCAAGGATAAACTTGGGTAGCACATGATCTGAATTATGCTAATGCTTCTAATGTCTGAATTGGTAGGCGATAATAAAAATACCTAACATCAGAACTATTTACTGCCATTTGCATTACATGCCATTCGGTTTGAATCACTGGATATGAGACCAAAAAAAATACAATGCCCTCTACAGAAAACCCCAAATCTAACAAACAAGCATTTCGAAATTGGGTTGCAATCAAGAGCTCCCATTTCAATCATTGCCTTCTACTCTGTGCAACAACCCTGCTGCTGAGAATTGACAACCCTGCCTTCTACTCTAATGAAGTAATCGCGAATGGGAATAGCAATCCGCATAACATATTAGGCACGCCTACGAGACCGAGAAGTGAGAAGGAGCTCACCATGGAAGAGGTACTTGCAGATCTCGCGGCGGTTCTTCTTGGAGATGATCTGCGACAGAGGGGGTGGAAAATCGCGTTAGAAGGCGCGGGCGCAGCAGACGCATTGGTAATAAACCAACAGAGGTAGATTCGTTGAGAAGCGCTCACCATGGTCGCGGCGGCGTAGGACGGAGCTGGTGACGACGGCGGCGCCGACGGCTGGGGTGCTGGGGATCGAGGAGAGGTGGCGCGCTGCGTGGAGAGAAAACCCTAGCTGTGTGGCGAGTCGATATATAGGGAGAAGCGGACATGGGCCGCACGGGTCTCTTCAATATGGGCCCTTTTATTTTGGATCGAGATGTCAGCCCATTTTCACAAGATGTACTAGTAAGCTGGACTAGACATTGGGCCTGCGAAATCATTATGGGCCCTTTTCTTTTCTTTATGAAAAGTCTGTCTATTTCCAAGATGGGCCTGTGAAATCATTGAGAAGAGAATTTCTATATTTCAAGATATCCGTATCCGAATTTTTGAATTTTTTTATGAAGCAACAATTTTGCACAATCGGCTAGTACAATTAAAAGGACAACTAATGAAAGATGATTTTTTTCTACATACAGTCAAACAAGAACAAAATTGTATGTATGTTGCTTGAACAACAACAGAAAAAAAAACAAACACCTTGAGATATAGGGTGTGCATGAAAAGAAAATTCACCGGCATCCTTCGTCAAATGTAGGGTCAATTGTCATTGAAAGAGTAACTAGGAATGAATCAATGTATTCCATATTACGTACTGGTACATATGAAGGCAGCCGGGGTGGCATGCAACCAACCACGTAAGTCCTTTCTATATTTTTTTTTGAGAGTAGACATATAACCTGTATTTTATTAAGAAGAAGAGAGTGGTCAATAGACCTACACATAGATGTTACAAAAGGTTCCTGGGTAATCCAAGGATTACCAACGTAGTCCTTAACACAGAAACGAAAACCAAGAACATGGAGTGGGGGACCCTCCACCAAACAACCCCAGCAACAAAGCCTAATACAAAATATATCTCAACATCTAGGTAACCAGTAGTGATGGGAGTCGTAGATGACACAGCGAAAAAGCATCCGCTAGAACTCTAGACGACAAAGCATCTGTCCAAACAACCTTGGCAGCAAAGCATCTGCCAGAAAGACAACAACCTCGGTGGCAAAGCATCCACCGAAAAACAAGCGACCTCGACGGCAAAGCATCCGCCAGAAACACGATCTCGAAATCTCCGAGTCACTAAGGCCATTACCCTTAGGACCACGGGCGAGGAGAAAGCACCTAAAGTCCGAAAGCTCCTCCGAGTCACTAGGGCCATTGCCCACAGGACCACGGGCGAGGACTTGCCTAAAGACACACCGGCGACAAAGCATCCGCCCAAGCAACGACCCCTCGGTGGCAAAGCATCCGCCGGAACAACCACAACTACGGCTACAACGATCACCATCTAGACTATCCAGGTAAAGAGAGGTATGAAGCACAATTAGGCTCAGTAAACGACCAAGCAACTCCGAGGAGGCAACCCACACACGCCATGGCATGGACTTCAAAGACAACGCCTTCAAGAAGGACCGAGACGCAAGATGTAACACTCTGGTGTTAAGCATGTATAATCATTTGTATTCTTAAGCATAAGCATCATTATGCATAGCATTAATGAAAAGATTGATTGTCATTTCATGCATCATGCTTGATTATTCAAATTATGCCTGCCTTTCACATGAATTGAATAAGTGGTATGAGTGTTTGGTGTTTATTTATCTCTAAGGTAACCTAGACATGATTAGGACACCAAATGAACCTAGGTTTATGTTCATGGTTTTGGCTAATTAAGCTTTGTTGTCATGGTTGACCAAGGTGGACCATGAAAGTAGTTTTGTTTGACTGAATTGAAAGTGATAGCTAGAGTGCTTGCATGTGTGTGCACCCTAAATGAAGTTTGTAGATAATTTCATATGGAACAAAAGTTGTTTTTATCACTTTTCATGAAAATGCTTGGAAGGTGTTCAAAAATATTGAAAAAGGGCAGAATTGGGGGCTGATTTTCCATTTTGGGAATTTTTAAAAGGTATTTTATTTGGATTTTTTATTTCAAAATCTAGGCAGAATCTGGTAAAACTTCTTTAAGATGAAATGTTCTACTCTTCAAAAGATACATTTCATCTATTTTGAGTTTTTGCTAATTCGGCTTAGTTTAAAAGTTATTAAGCAGAAAAGTTTGTTTTAAATTAGTGAAAACTGTATTTCGGTGACGGTTGTTTCCTGGTCGTCAGGGAAATCCCGGACCAGGAACGCGCCGTGGCCGCCCGCGGCAGCATGCGTCGGCCGCGTGGCGCCCAGGCTCTGCAGAGGCCAGGCCGTTTCGGCCGCGTGGGCGTCGTCCGAACCGCGCCCGCTCCTTCACTTTCCCGCGCCCTCACTCTCTCCCGCATCCCCGCTCATTTTCCCTCTCTGCTCGCCGCCGCGTCGCCCGAGCTCACCTCGCCGCCGTCCAAAAATCCACCGCTGTCAGCCGCGCATCCTCTCGATTGACCCCGCAATCGAACGCGCCCGAGTCCGCTCCCTCATCCTCCACCTCGTCTCGGCCTATTGCTTCGAGGTATACCCGAATCGTCTCATCTTCTCCCCGTCTGCCATGGCCGCACCTCGGCTTCACCATGGTCCCGCCGCTCTGGCCATCCTCTCTCGCCATTAGGGTGCGCATCAGAAGCGTCGTGGTGGGTAGCTGCTAGGACGATAGTCAATGGCGTCGATTAGGGTTTCGTGGGGTCGGATTTCGTCGAGCCGCCGCGCGGAGTGCCGCCGCTCCGTCATGCTCGTGCTCCGACCGCCTCAAGCCGCTCCCTCCCATCTTTAGTACCCTTGATCGATGCGCGCTGTTCTCCTCTCTCTTCCCCGTCGGTTGGTGTCGCCGGAGCGCCGCCGGGACGGCCGGCCGAGCGTCGCCGCCGACGAGGACCGTCGGTCTAGAATGAGGGAAAACCTAGGGTTCTTCGTGCATAACAGCCAGACTCAGAGATTTACCTGTTAGGGCTCGGTTAGTTTCTGGAAACCTCAGGGTCCCCGGTGCAAAGTGTTTTTCCTTTTTCTTTTCCAGAAATAATTTCAGATTTTGTTTAAAGCTTTGAAAATTCATAACTTGCTCATTTTTCATCCAAATGAGTTGGTTCAACTTGCAGTATTTTTATTATGAGATGATCTATGCATGAAAAATATGAAATGTGGAATTTGTGATACTTTTCTATATAACTTTATTTATCCCTATTAATTGCTTTTATCTTAGAAAATACATAAGTAATTCTCTGTTGCTCAGAAAAATATGAGACCAAGTTTGTTAGTCTTCTTATGTCATGCTCTATCTGTGAAAAATGTTATAAGGTTATGTCATGTGGAAAGTTTGATCTGTCTAGTTATGGTGCCTATTTTCATGTGATGATAAATAATTCATAATAAATAATGTATAAGAAATTTGTGCATGAAACTTTTTGGAGAGTGTTTTTATGTCAATCTAGAGTTAATTATATTCTGAGATCTGTTGTTTGATATACTTTTATATACAAAGTATTTTATGCCCCTGAAATTGTGCTGCCTTGTCATTTTTGTGTAGGATAAAGTACTTACTGTTTTGACTTGAAATTTTTATGGTAGTCTTTATTTGGTATGATTAAGCTCCTGTAATTTTTACAGAATTTTCTGAGTAGTCTAAAGTCATGTTGTAGTTATACCCTGATTTTTTTTAATTATAAATAATGCTTTAGAGTTATCATTTCATGTGTGTAAAAATGCTTTTTATGCTATTTATGATATGTGTGATCTGCTTTTGGTTGTGATTCAGTAGAGTGTAGTGTGTGAAACAATGGTTGTTTATAATTCCTTATAGTGTGCGAGTAAATTGTAATGCGAGGCCTATTTGGAGAGTTGTCGGTAGAAGAGAATGCAGATGACATGTGCTTATCATACATGTTTTCAAATATCATATCATTCATCTTAGCTAAGCATTCATTCACCATCAGCATTGTATTTATATGTATGCACGGTATTCATACGCACTATGCATCATACAGGATCGTCAGAGCTCGAAACGGTAGTTTCCGGAGCACAAGGAGAGGAAGGCCAGCAGGAAGCGTTGGTGCGGGAAGCAGCAGCAGAAGAGGATCCCGAAGCTGATCTTCTGGAGTGTCCCGACCACCAGCCAAGCTCTTTCCTGAAAGGCAAGCCCCGGAGCATTCTCCCTGTGGTTTGCAAAATATCTAACTTGAGTCTTTTACTTGTTTGCTGTATTAAGTTATAGGCGTTGTTTTATACCGTTGCTGCATTACTTATATTTCTTGCCACTGTTTATACTTCAACCCTGTTAGGTTCAGGTACGATTATTTGCTTAGCCCTGCTTAACTAGATCGGTAGAAGTCGGGTGATTTCCTGTCATCCGCGAGTTATAGGTGGTAACTCGGAATGGTTGAATACATTGTTATCTTGGATAACCATGTGGAGATAATAAATCGAGACCGGGCGGGATTGGAGTTGAGAATGAACTGGAGGTTCAATGTGGTTTATCCCGTCTGTGTCGAACTAGGACCCCGTCCGTTGTACGTCCTCAAGTCATATTGAATTTATGCCTCACATTTAGCTGGAAGGATAAGTCGTTCCGATCGCGAAGCTTAATTTTGATTTGGGCCGGGAGTCGACCTGCTGTACGCATCGCATTGGTGAAGATGGGGGACCACGGGTTACGCGGTTGTAAGGCCTGAATATAGCATGGTGTGCCCTGCTGGCAGCCGGACGGTGCCCGGATGCGATGGTACCTGTTGATCTCGTGCTTTTCCCGAATTGGATGTCGGTGACCTGTAGCTCACCGTGGCTGGTGAGTGTGGTTTGTGTGAGGAATACCCGCCAGCTGGTTAGTAATCGATTATAATCGCCATCGTTCCTGGACAGTGAACATTTGACTTGAGCAGCGGCATCGTAGTAAGAACTTGAACAAGAGATGAGATGGTTGAGCTGTTGAGATTGAAAGATACTCAACCGGAATTGGTTACTTTCTTGTTGAATAATTATTACCATGCTTGTTTAGTACAGGTGCTAATATAGCATGACAAGGTTAATCAGATTAAAATACATTGCTAGAAGGTTCTTATTAATTATTCCTTAATGCAAGCTTTTCCGCAATTCAATGAGTCAGCTATCCTACTTATATAGCCTTGCATACTCCTTGGAGTCACTTTATTTTAGTTTATGACGGGTAAGTCTAGCTGAGTACATTCTCGTACTCAGGGTTTTATTTCCCATGTTTTTGCAGATGGTGAGATGTTCTATGGCTATTGTCAGAACTGCTTCTATCCCGCTTTGGGAGATGATTAGACCTTGGGCATGGTCACTCTTCTCTACTTAATGCTTTTGCTGGATGTTGATCAAGGGACTGGCACTGTATTTGAACTAAGCGCGTGTGTGTATTTGAACTAAATCGCTTCCGCTTTATTTTGAATTTGAACTTGGTTTGTAATAACTTTATTTACTCCGATGATTTAAACTATGTGCGAACTATGTACTTGTGAATGGAATCGCTAAACTATTACGATCTTGGTCGTGCCGAAAAAGTTTGAAATCCTTCGAGATTTCGGTATGACTACTGGGTTTATTAGGTCTCAATCATGTAGTTTGCCGTCCTAATGGTGAATTATGTGCTTGTGCTCTAATAAATTGGTCGGTTCTGTCACACAAGAACGCCGCCATTGCCTGCCCAAACGGGCTAGGTTTTCACCTCTAAGATCCACGCCGGCTGCCACCCCAGTTGCCGCCCGAGAGCCCACCCAAGCGACATTAGCCTCGCTACCATGGCTCTGCCAATGCGTTGTCGGGCGAGACTACACCATCCACGCCACCATGACGTCGATGGTGCAACGCCGAAGCCGCCGCCCACACCACCACGATATGAGCCACGGAACCCATATGACGTAGACGGGGAAAGAGGGAGACGCGAACCACATCGCGCATCCCCAGTAGAACGCTAGGAGGGGGCGAACCCCAACTTCCTAGGACGCCGAGGAGCCACAGGCCCTAGCCGTCGGCGCCACCCAACAGGTGGGCGGCCGCCAACGGAGGGCGGTGGGAGGAGGAGGTAGGGACCGCCGGGGGGGGCATGCCGCCGTTACGCCGAAGAGCCAAGGTGGGGGCACGCGGAGCTCCCTAGCGACGCCGGCGAGGCAGATCGGCCCACGGAGGTGCCGGATCCACCCCGACGCCCGCTCCCCACGCTGGAGATGGAAGTCATCGCCGCTCGCCGGCCGGCCGACCCAGCGCCCACCCCACGCGGGGAGGGGGGTGAGATCCGGCCCCGGGGATGGCAGATCCGGTAGCCCGCCGGCGCACCTTGCCGGAGTTGAGGGGGTGGAGCTGTGGAGGAGGGGGGAGACGGAGGAGCTAGGTGGAGGGAGAGGGAGGCGCGAGCAGACCCCGGTTTTTGGAGCCACCGCTAGCCGCCGTCACCGCGTGGGAAAGGGAGGTGACGGCGGCCGAAGTGGAGGCCGGGAGGAGGCGCTAGGGCGACGGCGAGGTCGCCCCCCCCCCCCCCCTCCCCCCGAGTCGCCCTGTTGGGGCAGTCCTTTCTATATTTACATCATGCTATATTTACATCATGCTAACAGTCATAGCTGCAGAAGTCGGCCGGCATGGGCCACCACAGCAGCTAGTTGCAAGCTCGTCGTAATGGCTGGCAGCTCCGAGTGCCCCGGGGCATCGTCATCTCCTGGACAACTTGCACCGCAGCACGGGCGTCTTGACAGTGATGTTACTCTGAATCTGATGTACAGCTTCTGCTATGCGGAGCGAGAGAGGAAAACTTTGGCCGTCTGACCGAAGTGTGATAATTTTTCAGAGTTGAGATTCAGAGGTAGGAGAGTACTGCTGCAGGGCTGCTTAAATTAGTCTAGTCGTACATGGGCCTATATATGTACGAGTATGATGATAGGATGATTGACAAAAGTAACTTAGAAAACTGAAAGATGGTTGTTTGATTCATTCAACCATCTGCTTTGCATTGCTTCTTCGAATCAACTTTGCTCCTCAGCTCGTCAAGGAGCAAAGAGGAAAGTAGAGAGATGCTGGGAGGCTTGGACAAGGCAACCAAAACGTTTTCACCAGCTGAGTACCTCACGGCAGCAGACAGAGCTCCATGTTCATACCTGATAGGAGCCATGAATATGCCTGTCTAGTGTCTAGCTAGTTAGTACATCAAATCAGAGCCAGCTAGCCCATTGTTTAGTTCCAAAGTTTCCAAGAAGCACATTTGATCCGTTTTGCTGTTTTTTCAGACTAGTGCTTCTCGTGAAAGTGTAACGCTGAGCACTCAGAAGATACCACACGGGCCTTTTTCCAGTGAAACTTTGAGTGACCCACATTGCAATTACTGTGTAGAAGCAGAATTAATCTTCCCTGTTGTTTATTTGTCCCTGTTCAACTAGAACGATCATGTTATCAAAAAAAAAAACTAGAACAACGATCATTTGCACAGAAATTAAGAGAATTCGGAATCTGCCAAGTATATATATCACGTCAGGTCGCTCAGCCTGGGCGGCGTACACAGGAAGCCGCGTAGCACACTAGCACTGATGAGCGACCTAGCTGATAGTGATGGTTCCAAAATAGCCAAGTGGTAGTGGCAACATGGTTTTCACGGTGGAGCACACGATTAACGTCTCTTTAGAGAACGCAGATGGGTAGCTCGACAGTGACGTTAACTGAAACAACGAGCGTGTGACCGATTCGATGCAAAGCTGGCTTTAATTTCTCTTTTCTCGAGTGCAGACGTGTGCTATCTAGTTAGACTGGAGTTAGTCCAGTCATGGGCCTATAATGACAGGATGATATGATTGACAAAAGTAACAACTGACGATGACGAGAAAAAAAACCCCATCTCTAAATTAAGTGTCGTTCTTTAAAATTAGTTTTTTTAGCAAAATTATTTAGAGATATAAATATTACACATATTTTTTATAAATCGAGTCAAATTTGTGGTACGTACATCAACAATGACACTTATTTAAGGACAGAAGAAGTAACTGCTAGGTAGTAGAAAACTAGGCATCCATCTTGACAAAATTGAGTGTACATATGTGCGTGTTTCATATGTATGGACTGAATCATCGGAGATGAGAACCGAGGAAAGGAAGCTAAGGACGAAGTTTCGGCGAAGATCACTTGCCAACCAACTCGAGAAATAAACAGACCAGCTTGCTGCTTTTAATTGGTGCAAGGCAGCTTCGATTCCTCCTCTCATCCTTCAGCTCCTCGCTTGCAGAATCCAGATAGGAGACATGCACTGCACGTGCTACTACTAGCTACTTATTCGTCTTCCATTCCCTCATTTAATCCAGTTTCTGCGTACAGCTATGATCGATGACTGGATATATGAATGATAGATATCGATCATTGTCATTGACAAATCGATTTTGGATCAGAGCAGCTGAAAACCAACTTTGGTTAATTATACGGTTGATCGATTCATCTATATGTGTGTTTGATGTCTGTTGTTGCTGCTGCTGCTCTGCTTCATGGTGGACAACTAATTGGACATATATTGTAAGGGGCCTGACGCGGGGGGCACGTGGCAGCCCCGGGAGGCGGCGGCGCGGCGGCGGCGCATGGCCAGGGAGAGGGCGGTGGCGTGGGAGGCAAGAGAGAGGGAGAAGATAAGGGATTGACCACTTTCTTTATTCATTTGATTCTAACGGTTACAACTCTTATTTATAGTTGGCCTAACTTGACTCCTAAGCTATTTAAGATATCCTTATAATCATGGATTTTCTTTTACAATTTGGTCCCTTTCTTTCTATGTCAATAATTTCCAAACTGGGGAGACTCAATTAAGGAAACCTAATTGATGACGGAAAGCGGCGGCTCATGGGGGTTGCACCCCAGCAGCCAGCGCGCCTGCGCCCTAGGGCGCCCTCTGCCCGTGCCCGGCCAGGGTGGCGGCGGCTGGGCCCCTTCCGTTGGCCCAACTTGGCCCAAATTCTTACCCAATTTGGAGAGTCTGCGTTGTACTTGTTACAGGTCTCCCCTTCTTCGATCGACGCGTCCTCGCGGCGAAGCACAAACCAGCTCATGACGCCAAACTTTGGCAGGGTGATGGATGGTGGAAGCTCTTCCAAGAAGCAGGTCATGCGACCTTCCATTGGGTTGTTGATGATGACACTCTGACGTGTGAGAAGTGGAGCAAAGTCGAAGCAGTAGCGGAGGTTGCCGATGCTGCCGAAGATGTGGTAGAGTGTGTCGTCCGTTCCTGGCCCGTGCTGAGGGCCTCCTCGTACTGTCTTTAGGAGGTCCTTGGAAACCGAAACAATCATGTGAAGAGTGGCTATCACCTTGGGTGGCCTGCTAAAGAGGCGAATGTGGTTGCTTGGCTCCGGCTCGATGTAGAGAGGTAGAACGCGCCATAGCGCCATCTTGACAAGTGTCGGAGGTGAGGTGGTCAGGTCCAGCATATCGCCGAACATGAATTTGCCCAAGTCAAAGATGTCGGGGCATAGTCAATGTCCACCTATCGCCTAGAGGAAGTCGATGTCGATGCGCTTGACACGGATGAACATGCGTCCTCTTCCGTCAAGGAAGACAGCCATCGTGATGTCCACCTGTCGCCTGGAGGAAGTCGATGTCGACGCGCTTGACACAGATGAACATGCATCCTCTTCCATCAAGGAAGACAACCATCGTGTCTAGCACTGGCTATCGCTGAGTCCACGGCTGGCCCTATAGGATGAATGAAGGCATAACACCTTCCTGGTTCGTCATGGGTGGTCGATAAGCTCCCATCACTAGCCTTTTGATGCTTGTTGGTCCATCCTGTGTGATGTAGCTCAAGATGTTAGGTAGTAGAGGTGAAGCCGTGGTGATGAAGAGACGGCCGTCGTAGAAGAGGATGCCGTCGGTGAACTTCCATGCATTCGCTGCCTTGCCATCTGCAATGGCAATTATGATTGCGCGCATGTCCCGATCCTCCCTTATCGCCTTGCGCAGTTGATCGAAGATGGTGTTGTTGCGGTTGTTGTAGTTGTCAAAGATGTTTGGTAGGCATCCCTGTTCCCTATGCGCCATGATGCATGGGCGTACTGTTGAGCGGAGTGCCAACGGTTGGTGCGGTCGGGGAAGCGGAAGACGAGTTGTTAGTGGAGCTTGTAGAGCTGCCGGGGTGTGGAGTATGTATTGGCGCCCATCACGTTCGTAGTGGAGAGTTCTGTCGATGAAGTCCCACGCGACACGTCCAAGGCTTGCAAGCCATGGAGTGCCTAGGATGATGTCGACATCGTGGCCGAGGTCGATGAGGAGCGCGTCGAAGGTGTAGTTGTCGGTGCCGATCCATAGTGGTACTGCGAATGTTGCGGCGCGGCATGGCATCTCTTCTCCGTTGCCGACGATGATGGAGGTGTTGATGCGGCGTTCAAGTAGGCCAATGCTGCGGGCAATGTTGAGGTCTACGACATTGTGGGTGGATCCCGAGTCGACGAGGACGTTGACCTCCGAGCTGATAATTGTTCCTTGAAGGTACAGGGGAAAAGCTCCTTGTACCTCGATGTTGCATCGTCTGATTAGCATCATGACTTCATTCATTGGCAAGGCAGATGGTGTCGATGTCGGTGAGGGCGTGGTCGATGTTTGGTGACAGCGGCGGCCAACCAGCGGCGGCGCTGGCTATGCCTCCTCTTAGTGCTGGCCTGCTCCGTTCGCGTGGATGACGACGTTCTGACTGATGTTGACGGTTGTTGGAGTGGTGCTGTGTGCGCCCGTCGATTCAATCTCGATGTCGTTTGTCGTTGTAGTTGTGCGTGGAGTCTCCTGCTTGCTCTCCAACGTCTGTAGGTGAGCGATGACGGTGGCGAGTTCCCCATAAAGATCATCCATCTTGTGGAGAGTTCCGACGGCGAAACTTTGGAGAAGCTCCTCGGTCTCGGATAGCTTGGCCATGGTAGTGGCGTGGGATCGAACTGGTCATCCGATACTAGGTGTAAAGGGCCTGACGCGGGGGCACGTGGCAGCCCGGGAGGCGGCGGCGCGCGGCTAGGGAGAGGGCGGCGGCGTGGGAGCAGGAGAGAGAGGGAGAAGATAAGGGATTGATCTCTTTTTTATTGATTTGATCCCAACGGTTATAACTCCTATTTATAGTTGGCCTAGCTTGACTCCTAAGCTATTTAAGATATCCTTATAATCATGGATTTCCTTTTACAATTCGGTCCCTTTCTTTCTGTGCCAACAATTTCCAAACCGGGGAGAATCAATTAAGGAAACCTAATTGATGACGGAAAGCGGCGGCTCGTGGGGGTTGCACCCCAGCGGCCAGCGCGCCTGTGCCCTAGGGCGCCCTCTGCCCGCGCCTGGCCAGGGTGGTGGTGGCTGGGCCCCTTCTATTGGTCTAACTTAGCCTAAATTCTTGTCCAATTTGGAGAGCACTAATATTCTTCAGGCTATGATGAAAGGAAAATTCAGATGCTGAATCAAGTGAGAAAGCTCGAGGAGGAAATTTGGACCGAAGCTAGCTACCAAAAGGAGACTAGCTAGCTACCTATATGCCCAGATGCTGGAAGCATTTCGCAGCGCACTGCACGTTAACCGTGGTTAACTTAATTCTTCTCATCTACTGCTACAAAACTAGGGCGTGCGTGCATCTCAACTGTGACTGAAAAAAGTGAGAACCTTACTGTCAGGACAGAGACTGAAATGGATGGATATCTATGTACGTGGAGGGGGGCGGCCGGCCACACCCACATCACTAGCTTTATTTGTTCATTTACTTCGGGTTCATCTTTAGACCGCCAGAACGAAGCTGGGAGGAAGTCATCCCTGCAACCTGTCAATGCCTGCCAAATAAACTCGACCTCGTTGGCCGTAGCTAGTTAGGTTCCAAGAGATAGGGCCGGCTGCTGAGCGAGAGCGATGCATGCTCATCATGTGAGTAGATAGATGATAAGATGAGGACCGACACAAAGCATACTATCATCTTCGAACTAGTCATTAGAAACATATATACTTTCATCATAACTTTTGTTTAATGAAACGAGTGATCAAAATTAGAGGACAAAAAAGTCAAACGAATTATAATTTAAAATAAAGAGAATAATTATTAGTCTGTTTTTATGACAGGGTATAATTATTAGTCGATTCGATAAAGTTTGACCTTTTAAAATCTTATTAATTAACATACCTCAAATATTTGGAAACGAAAGGAATTTGTACCTCGCCTACTGTAATTCTAGACGTACGTACTGCTGCTCTGATTTTTAGTTTGGAATCTGAATTTTAGTTAATGTAGTGAGCTTGCGGTTAAAAAAGCTGACAACCAAGAGAAAAAGTAAAAAAAACTTACCATAGTAACACCTAAGATTACATGCATGGAACAGCGCATTTTTTGTTGGCCTTTGGAATCCTGGAAAGACGAGAGAAATTTCGTTTGGAATTTACTAGCTAGCCGGTGCCTACAACAAGCCCATAACTGTAGGGCAATACTGTATCACTCTACTTTCTCAGCAATGAAGACGACACTGAGAACTTGCACATGCTTAAGTGATCGATCGATCGCGAGCTACTATTATTTCTTCTTCGATCTCGCACCGGTCCAGATGTACCTGCAAAATGGAAGGAACCTTTAGTTTGGATATGTTAGGTGGATGGCATTACGAAAGAGGCTGCTAGTAGCTAGCTTGGGGACAGGCTTGAGATGAGAATTGAGAAACTATACCACTAAAGGTCAGGGAGAATTTCCAGTTGGTTGGATCAAACGGTTGGTAAACACATGCCCACCAGGCCACCACCCAACACAATCCGATGCGAAGCAGATATGCAGTAAAAAAGGCGTATTTGCTTATAGATAGACAGATGGTTCTGGTCCCCAAGCATTTGGCGAGGTTGCATCTGGTTTACGTACTCGACCAAACAGTCCTGGGAGCCACGACATCGTTGGTTCGTACACACAGAAGAAAAAATGGTCACTCGCGTACTGTATCTACTGTACATGATGGCTATTTCGTCGATGCATCGTCGTCTTGGAGTTTGACCGATCGATTTCCCTGACCAGCAGGCAGCGCCAGCAGCCATACCTCGTCGTCGTTTCTTTACAAGCATCTCCCACCCACCCAAACCCACGGCCAACTCGCAGCATGCACGGCGGCGAGGATTGGCTATATTAAAAAGTAAAATGCATGAATGGTCTATTAACTTGCGCGGCTGTGTCGATTTAGACCATTAACTTTGAAAATATATTTTTTGTTCCATCAACTTGCACGGCTGTGTCGATTTATGTCATACCCCTTCGTTTTATGTTTATATTAACAAAAAAACCATGTCCGGCCCTGGCTCTGGCCACTACGCCGCCGGAGAGGGAGGCAGGGGCGGCGGCCCGAGATCCGCCCCGCCCCGCCCCGCGCAGAGAACAGGAGTGAGGCTGCGGGAGCGAGCTTGTCTAGGCTCGCCATGCCCACCGCGGTCCGCCGCCCGCCACCGCGGCGTCCGACACCGCCGCCGTCGCGCCGTACCCGCTCGTGCCCGCCGCCGCGCCCGCCGCGCCACGCGCCGTCCCCTCTCGCCCCTGCCGCCGCGGCCGCCGCGCCACGCGCCTTCCCCACTAGCGCCCGCCTGACACCGCGGCCGCCGCGCCGCCCCTGCTCGCGGTCACCACGCGTGCCCACTCGCGCCCACCACCACGGTCGCCGCGCGTGCTACCGCGGCCGCAGCGCTGGGCCCGCTTGCGCCGAACACCGCCGCCGTCCCCGCTCGCGGCCACCGCGCGTGCGGGCACCGTCCGTCTGCCGCCGCTGCCGTTCGCCTGACCCAGAGCCGCCCGTGGAGTGAGGATACGGATGCAAGAGAAAAATTAACTGTAGGGTTTTTTCGCAAATATAAACATAAAACAAAAGGCTATGGCCTAAATCGACACAGTCGCGCAAGTTAATGGACCAAAGAATGCATTTTCAAATTTAATGGCCTAAATCAAGCCAGCTGCGCAAGTTGATGGACCATTCATGCATTCTACTCGGCTATAAATGGAGGCAGCCGAGCGCACGAGGCCTCCACACGCCTCCCCTCCCTAACACTGCTCACACCTAGCTGGCTAACCGAGGCCTCGATCATGGCGGCTACTGCTTCTCGCTCTGCTGCTGCTACTGCTCTGCTGGTACTGGCAGCCATGGTCGTCGTGGTCCTTGCGGCGGCCGGCGACGCCGAGCAGCTCGAGTTCAGGTACCCGCCGCTGGCGCCGGGCCTGTCGTTCGACTTCTACGCGAAGAGCTGCCCGAAGGCGGAGTCCATCGTGAAAGAGTTCCTGTCGTCGGCGGTGCGGCAGAACGTGGGTCTCGCCGCGGCCCTGATCCGGCTGCACTTCCACGACTGCTTCGTGCAGGGCTGCGACGCCTCCGTCCTGCTCGACTCCACGGCCACCCGGCCCAGCGAGCAGCTGTCGCCGCCCAACCTCACGCTGCGGCCGGCGGCGTTCAAGGCCGTCAACGACATCCGTGCACGACTTGAGCAGGCCTGCGGCCGCGTCGTCTCCTGCGCCGACATCGTCGCCCTCGCGGCCCGTGAATCCGTTGCCCTGGTACGTACGTGTCTATGCGATTGCTTTTGTTTGCTTTACACTATACTCATCTGCGCACAGTAAATAAAAGTCATCCAATCATATGCATAGGATATGTTTTACTTGTTGCATGCATACATGCCACACTCTCTTTATTCGACACTTTTCCTTCTTGTTATTAAAACACACACGCGCACGCACACCTCATATTATGCCGTGTGGTACATGTTGCATGTCCCTACTTTTCCATCATCAACATGGCAAGAGTATGTACGTAGTGGAACAAAAACAAACTAGTTTTTAGGTACATATCCTCAATTCAAAAATACTGGATTTTTTTTTTCTGAATGAGAAGTGATCTTCTTGTCCTAGCTTAGATCAGGATGTGGCATGTATAAGCACTATTCCTCATTTATAGAGTCTAAAATGTTCATGAAACATAAGGAATTGATGGTTGTGGTTGCCTTGGGACTAGCGTCCATTCGGCGACAAGGCATGGTCTGAGTGGAACGAGTTTTCCTTGCGGCCAGTTTCGTTTTTTCTTATATTGTTTTCTAGATAGATATTTTTTCCCATGAGCTTAAACCGCTAGAGTTAATTTCTTAGATCTTCCTTTGCTTTATTTATATAATTTCACAAACCATCCTTCCTCATTTTGAAAAGAATTAATGCTTTATACATCACATGGTCATACGCATATATAACCACTATTTTTTCAATCAAAATATGGCCATACAATATTTCAACATATATTTTCAAACAAACAAAAGGAGTATTTTTGGATCTTCGAGGCTCTCCCGTCCGACCTGAGTTTAAAAAGTCAGCGCACAGTGGCAGACAGATGAAACGAACAACGTGTCCCTGTCTCCCCACGTGGCTAGGCGATAATCATCTTCTTCCTGTCATCACTTTCTTAACTAATTAGTGTAATTGTCGGAGTTGTTGTTAACTAACAGCGGCCACTTTTGATCGCTCATCATCATGCTTTATATGCATGCATGCAGGGTGGCGGTCCGGCGTACAAGGTGCCGCTGGGCAGGCGCGACGGGCTGGCGCCGGCGACGAACGCGACCGTCCTGGGCGCGCTCCCGCCGCCGACGTCCAAGGTGCCGACGCTGCTGTCCTTCCTGGCCAAGATCAACCTGGACGTGACGGACCTGGTGGCGCTCTCCGGCGGCCACACCGTCGGCATCGCGCACTGCGGCTCCTTCGACAACCGGCTGTTCCCGACGCAGGACCCGACGCTGAACAAGTTCTTCGCGGGGCAGCTGTACGAGACGTGCCCGACCAACACGTCGACGAACACGAGGGCGAACGACATCCGGACGCCCAACACGTTCGACAACAAGTACTACGTGGACCTGCTCAACCGAGAGGGGCTCTTCACGTCGGACCAGGACCTGCTCACCAACGCCACCACCAGGCCGATCGTCACAAAGTTCGCCGTCGACCAGAACGCCTTCTTCGAGCAGTTTGTCTACTCGTACGTCAAGATGGGGCAGATCAACGTGCTCACCGGGTCACAGGGACAGGTCCGCGCCAACTGCTCCGTGCGCAACGCTGGTGCTGGCGACGGCGGTGAGATGTCGTGGTCGACCGTCGTCGAGACCGTCGTCGACGCCGCCGGTAGCCTCGTGCTCTAGATAGAGTCGATCGTACGTGTAAACAACAACCGTACCGGGAGTAGTGCGCGCCTGTAGCAGTTTGTTTGCAGGTAGTATTGTGTCTCAAGTCTCGCGAGTCTCGAGTCCGAGCCCATGCATGTTGCAACAAATAAGCAGCTAGTGATCGATTGGAAATAAAATCTCTTGTGCGTGAAATTAGCATGGATATGGTTCTAGGCATAGATGTTTGCAGGATTGACGACGCTGCTAGAAACGTGATGGAGAGGGTCCAGAGCATCGGCAACCAACAAGCTCTTTTCCTCGGCACCAGCCAGCCCACAGTTTAGCGCAAAACACTTTCAGCGACCTAGCTGATGGTACGTGTGATGGTTCCTTGTGCGCCAGGCGTTCCACAATAGTCAGTACAAGTGGTAGTGGTAGGCATCCTCCCTCCCTCCTTGCCACCGGCAGAGCCATGGGCCGGCCGGAGAAATGTACCGGAAGGTGTCATCTTAAAAAAAAAAAAAAAGGGCCGGCCACCCTGTCTGAATGGCCGGGCTCCTCGGCTAGCTGCTGCAAAGTACGTACACATTAGGTTCGAGTGAGCCAAAGAAATCGTTCACTCGATTTTTTTTTTCTCGCTGCTGCCTTCCTCCTCTCCCCTCCTCCTCCAACTCAGGCGACCTCACCCTCTTCTCTCTAATTCCGATGGGGTATAAATTGTCCGGCCGGCCGGGGAAGGAAGGGAAGCCCGGTGGAGATACGGTTGGGCGGCTTAGGGTGCCCTAGCGGCAGGGGACGGCAGCCGAACTAGGCTAGGGTGGGGGAGTCTCGCTGGAGACAGGAGGTTTGGGGGGGGGGGGGGGAGAGGGCGGCCTCTAGAGGTCGCCAGAGCGCCCGCGGCGGGGCTGAGAGGTTGAAGATGAACAGGGCAAAAATCGAATGACGCGCGGTGAGCGGTCACTCGAGCGACGAGTAGACTGGCCCAAATTCTTGGCTTCACCGCTGCTCCTTGCCAACTTGGCTTGCACGAGCCAGCACGGTCATCATCGATCTCTTCAGATCATAACACAGACCACACACAGTCTGGAGTCTCGACTAGCTCGACAATGACGTTAACTGAAATAGCGACCCTGTGATCGATCGATGCAAAGCTAACTTTCTCTAGTGCAGACGTGTGCTAGCTTGTTAGACTGGAGTTAGTCCAAGTCATGGGCCTATGATGACAGAATATGATTGAGAAAAGTAACTTAACAATTGACGATATGCTAGTTAGCCGGCAGGAAAAAGGTGTTTCAACTCTAATATATGTTTCGTCTCCTCTCTGTCTATATATGCTTTATTCCAACTTTACTTTGCTCCGATCCAATCCTCATCAAGGATTACCCAAAAAATGCTAATAATAAAGATTTCTATACTAGCTAGCAGGAAACTAGCTTAGGCAGGCAACTTGACCAAATTAAGTGAACACCTGCGCTGAGTTGTATACCTATGGACTGAATCATCGAAGAAAATGAGAACCAAGGAAGCTAAGGACGAAGTTTCAGAAAAGACCAACTTGCCAACCAACTCCAGAAATAACAGACCTTGCATTGCTTTGGAAGGCAGCTTCAATTCGTCCTCTCATCCGTCAGCACCTCCTCGCTTGGCCAGTTTGTACACAATTATACATACATATATATACAGTTGATCGATTCAACTATGTGTGTGTTTGATTTCAGTTGCTGCTGCTGCTTCAGGATTGGACAGGTATTCTTCAGGCTAGGCTAATATATAACGCAAACAAAAGGAAGATTCAAAGGCTGGATTAAGTGGGAAAGCTCGAGGAGGAAATGTGGACAAAAGCAACCAAAAAGCATATCTCCACTGATGGAGCCGATCGAACCCATGCATGGTTTAGAAACTGAAAACCTTAAACTGTCAGGATTGGGACTGACAGGGATGGATGGGCGGCCGGTTCATCTTTAGACTACGCACCAGAAGGAAACTGGGGGGAAGTCGTCGTTGCAACTTGTGGGTAGTTAGTTCTTTATTTAAGGACAGTAGTTAGGTTCCAAGCTAGAGATAGGGCCGGCTGCAGGCTGCTGAGCAATGCATTCTCATCATGTGGGTAGATATACGGAATAATGATGATATATATAGATGAAGACCAATACAAAACATACTATAATAAGCATATACTTTCACCACTAGTAGTTACTCTTACAATGAAATTAAGTTTTATTAAAACATAGGATGTGGATCTATCTATGATGTTGCTTTTATGTACTAATATAATCATGTGTATATAGTCTGAGTAATAATTATTAGCTGAAATCGACAAAGTCTGACCTTTTAAAATGATAATTAATAGCATACCACATCTATTCTAAAACAGAGGGAATAGTACCTTACTGCAATTCTAGACCGCGACATTGATTTAACTTTTATTTCTTCTCGCACCGGTCCAGATGTACCGGCCTGCAAAATGAAAGCAGGAACCTTTGGTTTGGGATCAGTTAGGTGGACGGCATTACAAAACGGTTGCTAGTAGCTATAGCTCGGGGACAGACAGGGGTGACAAGCTACAGGAATTTCCAGTCCCTGGATGCAATGAACCATGCACTCGCGCATGCGTCCAACAGTTGGTACACACATGCACCCCAACAGAATAGGCTCTCGCCTCCAACCCGATGAGAAGCATCATGCAGTAAAGGGCGTGGCGTGGGCACATATATTTCTTGGTGCCCCGGACACATGTATGCTAGCTGATTTTTCCTCGATCCATCGTCGTCTTGGAGTTTGACCCATCGATTTGCCTGACCGGTCCTGAACCCTCCTCCCACTTGCTCTCTTTATTTACTTGTACTGAACTTTTCCTAATTCAATTTTAATAAACTACCAGTAGGAGTACTGTTTATCGTAAAATAAATATCCCTGACCAGCAGGCAGCTAGCAGCCACTGTGGCCATCTCGTCGTCGTCTCTGTACATATGTATCTCCCACCCACCTCAACCCAGGCCTTGTTTAGTTCCATACAGAATTAGCATTCTGTACAGGACCGCGTCAAATCAGTGCACTGTAGCATTTCGTTTGTATTTGATAAAAATTATTCAAACTTTGACTAATTAGGCTTAAAATGTTCGTCTCACAGAGTACAACAAAATCGTGTAATTAGTTTTTGATTTCATCTATATTTAATGCTCCATGCATGTGCCGACATTTTGATGTGATGGGAAATAGGAATTCTGCATAGTAAATTTAGTGACCAAATTGAGGATAAACGAGGCCTGCGCTCGCTAAACGTCAAGTTCAATGGCCTGCGGCGCAGTCACCTGCTCCGCCTCCGTCTCCCCTGTTTCGCCTTCCTGCAGAGCACAGTACTCACCCATCAGGAGCGCTTGCTCGTCGTCACTGTCGTCCTGAGCCAGGTGCGCCTCCTCCTTCTCCTTCCTCTCTGGGCACTGGCGCGCCCAGTGCCCCACCTTGCCGCACTTGGGACAAGCGTTAGGGGCAGTGAACTTCTTTTTGCCCTTTTTCTTGTCCGCCGGTGCCTTCCCCTGCTTCTTGCCGCCGTTGCCGCCACGGTCACCACCGCCGCGGCTGGAGCCTTCCCTGGACCGGCGCTTCTCCTTCATCCGCGCCGTCCACTCCTCCTCGGTCAGCATCAGCTTGGGCTTTTCCTTCTCCGGCGGCGCAAGTTCGTGGCTCTCCACCACCCGCAACCTCCCTGCCACATCCTCAAGGGACAAAGTGGAGATGTCCAGTATTGTCTCGATGGACATGGCGAGCTGCGAGTACTTGGGAGGCACCATGCAGAGCAACTTACTGACGAGATCCTCGTCCTCTAGCGGCTTGCCGTAAGTGACCAGCTGGCTGGCCAATGACTGGAGACGCAACATGAAGTCCTCCACCGTCTCCCCAGACTTGAACCGGATGTCGTTGAACTCGCGCTTGAGCTACTGGACCTTAGCGTGCTTGGCTCGATCCGAGCCAGCACGGAATGGGGCCAGCATCTCCCAAGCCTCCTTCGCCGTGGCCTTCTGGCCGAGCGTCTCATGGAACTCGCCGGGCGTGGAAGCCATGAGCGCCTCCATGACGCCCACCTCCGCCTCCTCGCCGGCATTCCCAATCTCGACGGCTGCCCACCACCTCCGGGCGCGCAGCTTCCACTTCATCTGCACAGCCCACTGGTCGTAGTTGGTGCGGGTGAGCATCGACCAGGAGTTGGTCCCGCCATACTCCCTCACCACGTGCACCTCCACAGGCTGCGCCACAGGCTGGAGCTGCCTCTCCGCATCTCCGCGGCCACCCTGCAGGGCACCGGTGCCCCTACCAGTCTCCGACATCGCCGACGGTGAAGCCTAACGATGTGTACGGCTCCGATACCACGTGTTGGCGCTAAAACCTAGCACCGTAGAGGCGAGTAGCACCTACTCGACCCTACCCTCGAGTTCCTCCCTGGACCAAGGAAGAAGACGAGCTGAGCTCTCAACACACACAACACACCCTCTGCTCCTGCGTTGGCTAAAACAGGGCTTGAATATGGTGGCACAAGAACTGCCCTTTCTATTGCATTGCATTACACATATATATACAATCCTCCACCCTTTACCAGGGAACACAGGAGGATTGGCTACAGTACTCAACTACTCCTAGTACTATGCTGAAATCAGCCAGGACGTGGCTGATGTACCTCTACTGTTTGCACGACCTACTGCCATGCTGCTACAGAAAAAACAAAGGCATGGCCTCGACCATGCTGTGACAAGAGAGATGGGATGTCAGCAGATTATTTATCTAACAATCTTTCCCTAATCCTGCTACTAGCCCTTTATCTCCACCATGCCAATCATCTTCCTCAGCTCCTAGAACCGAAGACGCCCGAGTGACTTGGTGAGGATGTCAGCGAGCTGCCGGCTAGTGTCGACGAACTCGATGATGATCTGTCCTCCATCGACGTAGTTTCGAAGGAAGTGAAACTTCACATCGATGTGCTTGCTACTGTCATGGAGGACTGGATTCTTTGCCAGCGCAATCGCCGGCTGGTTGTCCACCTTGAGCGCTGGTGGCTGAGCCTCGACACCAGTGAGCTCGCTCAGCAACCGTCGCAGCCAGACCACCTGGCACGCCACTGTGGCCGCAGCCACATACTCCACCTCACAGGTGGATAGGGCCACCATCTTCTGCTTCAGCGACTGCCAGGCGATTGGCGCTCCGCCGAGAAAGACAAGCACGACGGAAGTGCTCCGCCGCCCGTCCACATCACCCGCCATGTCCGCGTCGCTGAACGCAGTGAGTCCCGGCGTGCCCTCCTTGGCCTCAGGCGGTGCTTCACTTAACACCTTCAGCTGAAGCCTGCCGCGCTTGGGGAAGACAATCCCCAACTCCACCATGCCCAGGATATAGTGCAGCAAACGCTTGACCACCGTCCAGTGATCCTCCCGTGGATCCTACATGAACCGGCTCACATAGCCCACCACAAAAGCGAGGTCCGGCCACGTGTGAGTCAGCCAGCGCAAACCACTAACGATGCTCCAGTAGACTGTAGTGTCCGCCTTCGCCGTGGTGCTCTACCTCGAAAGCCTTACGCGCTTCTCCATTGGCGTGGCCACAGCCTTGTAGCCTGCCATGCCTGCTCGCTCAAGCAGCTTCTGCGCGTAGGCGCGCTGCCCCAGCCTGATGGCGTCCTCCCCCTGCTTCACCTCGATGCCGAGGTAGTAAGATAGGGTACCCAAATCGCTTATCTGGAACTGCGCGGCCATCTCCTCCTTGAAATTGGCGATGTCCTAAGCTCGCGCGCCGGTGACGATGAGGTCATCCACGTACACCCCGATGATGAGATGCTCCTTCCCCCATCGGCGGGTGTACAGTGCGTGCTCCGTGGCGCATCTCCCAAACCCGAGCTCAGCCATAGTGGCATCGAGCTTGGCGTTCCACACCCGTGGTGCCTGACGCAGGCCGTAGAGAGCTTTGCACAGGCGTAGCACCTTCTTCTCTGCGCCTTTGACGATGAACCCTGGCGCCTGCTTTACATAGACCGTCTCCGCCAGATTCCCGTTGAGGAACGCCGACTTGACGTCGAGGTGGTGAACCTGCCACTTCTTGGCAGCAGCAAGGGCGAGCAGGAGTTGCACCGACTCCATGCGTGTGACGGGGGCAAAGAACTTGTCGAAGTCGACCCCTTCGCGCCGCACGAACCCTCGAGCGACGAGGAGCGCCTTGTGCTTCACCACAGCGCCGCGCTCGTCCTGTTTCACCTTGAAGACCCACTTGAGTCCAATCGGCCGGCAACCCGCCGGCGGATCGACCAGTTCCCAGGTCTTGTTCTCCTCGATGGCCTTCATCTCTTCCAGCATCGTCTTCCGCCATGCTGCGTCGCACTCCGCAATGGCGAACGTAGTCAACTCCTCTGCACTCATAAGAAGTAGAGTAGGGTCGTCGTCGAGGGGTGCCGTCGTATATGCCATAATGTCATCCAAGCGGCGGAACCAGACTTCCTCGCCTTGTGGTAAAGCGTCCATGAAGTCCGTGATGTCCGATGGTGGCATTGCATACTCGATGGTTGCCACCGCAGTTCCTCGAGGTGGAGTTGTTCGCCATGGAAAAGTTCCGTGCTCGACCCCCCTTCGGCGGTCGAGGGCCCCTCGCACTCGATCCCTTGAGTCGCGCGGTGGAAACACCTCCCGCGGACACGGCCCTGCCTGTTTCGGGATCGAGGGCCCTGGCATGATCGAGCCCTGTGGCCCCGCAGTTGAGCCTCCCTACCGTGCGGTCGAGTCCGACCGACTTGTTGTCGAGGACGCTGCGATCGGGCTCGAGGCCTCCCATGCAGTCTGCACTTGAGGCTCCGCGGTCGAGACACTTTCGTCCGCACTCGAGGCCCTGGGGTCTTGATGACTCATGGTCGGGGCTGAGGCCACCCGGCGCACCTCTGAGACTCCGCCTCCTGCGGTCGAGGCTGCTCCTGTGACGGCCTGATGCGACTTCAAGCCGTCCCTCGGATGGAGCCAAAGCCCCTCGGGCGCCCGACCCCTGAGTCATGGAGTTTGGACCCCTGTGGTCCTCGATCGAAGCCGCATGATCTACGAGCGTGGCATGGCGATCCTAGAGGCCGCTCCTGCCCACACCCAACGGTCGAGGTCGAGGCCTCCAGACCAGTGTTTGCGGCCGAGCCCCCCGGTCGAAAAGTCCGTGGTCCAGCTCCTTGCGAGCTGTGTGGCTCCACCGACCCAGCCGCTGTTGGTGCTTCCCTCGCTGCCAGGTCTACCGCTCCAGCTTTCTCGGTCCTTGCCCCCTTTGCAGCCTCGCCGTGGCCATGGATTACCAACCGCTCCATGACAAACGTATTGCCGAGTCCGCCGCCTCCTTTCTCGAGGCCCTCCGCTTGCGGCTCATCCCAAATCCACGATGCTGCCTCGTCGAAGACCACATCCTAGGACACCGCAACCTTGCCTCTGACCAGATCGTATAGCCGATAGGCTTTCGACCCCTCCTCGTAGCTGAGGAACACCATGCGCGTGCTCCTGTCCTCTAGCTTCCTGAGGCCCGGTTTGACGGTCTTCACATGGCCGATGCAGTCGAACGTGCGCAGGTATGAGACATTAGGCTTGCGCCCGTGCCACGCCTCGTACGGCATCTTCCCCTCAAGGGCTTTGGTCGGCGACCGGTTGAGGATGTGCATGGCGGTCGTGACCGCCTCTCCCCAGAATGCCGTCGGCATCCCCTTGGCCTTCATCATCAAGCATGCCATGCCGACGATGGTCTGATTCTGACGCTCCACGATGCCATTCTGCTGCGGCGAGTAGGGTGCTGTGAGATGTCGACCCACCCTCTCCTCGACACAGTACTCGGTGAACTCAAGGGCCGTGAACTCATCGCCGCAGTCGGTCTGAAGCATCCGCAGCTGCTTGCCACGGCTCCTGTGTACACGCCGCCGCCAAGCACACAGGATGCTCCACCTTCAAATCGAGAAAATAGAGACGGTTCTTGGAGCGTGTTACCTTTGCGAGGAGATGCCGCTCCTTGTCCCTGATCCGCAGCACGCCATCTCGAATCAGCACCTCCGCCCCGCGCTCGTCAAGCTGACCTGGACTGACGATGCTCGAGCGGAGCTATGGGATGAAGTACACATCCGTCAGCGTGCGCTGCTCCCTACTCCGGCAACAAAAAATGACTGTGCCTTGGCCTCAGATGTGCACCCTCGAGCCATCCCCGAACTTGACCGTGCCGGTCTTGTTCGCGTCGAGGTTGGTGAAGGCGGCGCGACAACCAATCATGTGGTTGCTCACACTAGAGTCGAGGTACCACCGCTGCTCCTTCTCATCACCGACTGCGCCCAGGTGTGCCTGCGCTCATGGCTTGTCAAGTTCAATGGCCTGCGGCACAGTCACCTGCTCCGCCTCCGTCTCCCCTATTTCGCCTTCCTGCAGAGCACAATACTCACCCATCAGGAGCGCTTGCTCGTCGTCACTGTCGTCCTGAGCCAGGTGCGCCTCCTCCTTCTTCTCCTTCCTCTCTTGGCACTGGCGCGCCCAGTGCCCCACCTTGCCGCACTTGCGACAGGCGTTAGGGGCAGTGAACTTCTTTTTGCCCTTTTTCTTGTCCGCCGGTGCCTTCCCCTGCTTCTTGCCGCCGTTGCCGCCACGGTCACCACTGCCGCGGCTAGAGCCTTCCCTGGACCGGCGCTTCTCCTTCATCCACGCTGTCCACTCCTCCTTGGTCAGCATCAGCTTGGGCTTTTCCTTCTCGGGCGGCGCAAGTTCATGGCTCTCCATCACCCGCAACCTCCCTGCCACATCCTCAAGGGACAAAGTGGAGATGTTCAGTATTGTCTCGATGGACATGGCGAGCTGCGAGTACTTGGGAGGCACCATGCAGAGCAACTTGCTGATGAGATCCTTGTCCTCCAGCGGCTTGCCGTAGGTGACCAGCTGGCTGGCCAACGACTAGAGACGCAACATGAAGTCCTCCACCGTCTCCCCAGACTTGAACCGGATGTCGTTGAACTCGCGCTTGAGCTACTGGACCTTAGTGTGCTTGGCTCGATCCGAGCCAGCACGGAATGGGGCCAGCATCTCCCAAGCCTCCTTCGCCGTGGCCTTCTGGCCGAGCGCCTCATGGAACTTGCCGGGCGTGGAAGCCATGAGCGCCTCCATGACGCCCACCTCCACCTCCTCGCCGGCGTTCCCAGTCTCGACGGCCGCCCACCACCTCCGGGCGCGCAGCTTCCACTTCATCTGCATAGCCCACTGGCCGTAGTTGGTGCGGGTGAGCATCGGCCAGGAGTTGGTACCGCCATACTCCCTCACCACGTGCACCTCCACCGGCTGCGCCACGGGCTGGAGCTGCCTCTCCGCATCTCCGCCGCCGCCCTGCAGGGCACCGGTGCCCGTACCAGTTTCCGACATCGCCGACGGTGAAGCCTAACCATGTGTACGGCTCCGATACCACGTGTTGGCACTAGAACCTAGCACCGTAGAGGCGAGCAGCACCTACTCGACCCTACCCTCGAGTTCCTCCCTGGACCAAGGAAGAAGACGAGCTGAGCTCTCTACACACACACAACACACCCTCTGCTCTTACGTTGGCTGAAACATAACCTGAATATGGTGGCACAAGAACTGCCCTTTCTATTGCATTGTATTACATATATATACAATCCTCCACCCTTTACCAGGGAGCATGGAAGGAATGGCTACAGTACTCAACTACTCCTAGTACTATGCTGAAATCAGTCAGGACGTGGCTGATATACCTTTACTGTTTGCATGACCTACTGCCATGCTGCTATAGGAAAAACAAAGGCATGGCCTCGACCATGCTGTAACAAGAGAGATGAGATGACAGCAGATTATTTTTCTAACAGTACTGGGCGGAGCCCTAGAGCGAGTCCTTCTCCGTCGAGCGCCACCACAACCACCCTGCAAGCAGGCTGCCACTGATAGCCGCCATTGTTGCCAACAAACACTCTGGCGTTGGCCGCGAACCTGACCGTGAAGAGAACAAGATGTTCCACAAGCTTCTGTCCTGTGAAGGCTGCCGTTGTCACGTCGTCCGGTTGCCGTTGGCCGCCGGAGGAGACATGTTGGCCGTCCTCAAGGTCCGCAAGTTCTTTGCTGTTTTGAAGCTCGACGCTGCTGGGAATTACATGGGCCGGGTCACAAGCATCGGGAGCCTGGCTCTGTTCCTCGGCGTCCGGTGCTTTGCTGTTGACGCCGATTGCTTCCCAACCGTTGAGCCCAACTGCATTTACTTCCAAGCTTCTGCTGATAATGCTAATGCTGATGGGAATTTCATCTACAAAGTTGACATTGTTGCGGGGACTATTGTGGAACAAGCTAAACCGGAGTTAGTAGAGGAAGCTGCGGACTACTACGTGCGTGTATTCACTATGACGGATCGATTACCGAGTTGGGCGTCGCTGCAAGGGACGCCCCTTTCACAGTAACACAAATCCTCTCCAATTACACCATGAGCCTTCCTTCTTATTATCGGTCACTTTGGAGAAAAGGACCCTTGTGTATGACACCAGCCGGTTGATGTGAGGCCGAAAATGAAGCCGAGTAGCCTGCTTATCTCTAGCTGCTAAAGTGTTATTATCGTAAATTCCTTGTTGAAATGTTTGAGTTTACATTGTTTGAGTTTAATATGGAGAATAATATTCCTTGTTAGAAACCATTTCTGGAGTTCATATTGCCTTATTTATAGGAACCTTATTGAGAGAGAATTTAGCATTTCCATATGAAAAAAACTTATTTTTAGAGAGTAAGTAAATATCGCTATGCTTGCAAGAGTCTGTGCATACAAATGCTACGTACGGGATAAATTTTTCATACATAGTATGTGAATAATAATCTTCAAATTATAACAGGAATTTGTTTGTAGAATATCAATTTCGCTCTCCTTTTGTATTTCCCTAGTACGCTGTAACGAGAAAATAATACTTCGATAATTTAGATTTATTTGTATGTGTATCTCCCACAAATAAAAAGAAAGTGATTAAGACTGTCTAATCGTGTGTCATTAACCTTCAGGTCGTCGGTCTGCCTAAACGTGTGATATTACGTCGGTCTGCCCCGCCGCCTCCACAAGAAACCCGGACTTCCCCCCCTCGAGAAGGAAACCTGGACGTTGATTTGAAAAAAGGAAACCCTGAGGTGAGTGTGCGTTCCAGCAGGCGGTGATCACTCCCACGTCCCCGATCCTCAGGTCTCGCACTCTCATCACCAGCACGCGCCGCCATCGCCAGGAGCTCAGTCCAATCTGGGCACCACCCTCTCACATAACCGAGACCAGACGAAGCCCGATCCCGGACAGGCCGACGCCGGGCGGGGTCTTCGTCACCGGTGGCGGCAGGCATTGTGCCTCCTTGAAGCACGACGACGTCCTCGATCACATAGCCTTCGTTTAACCACCGCATCCCCAGCACCGTCCAGGTACGTCCTGTGATCCACCAACGAGTGAGTTTGATGGTCGGCGCGTAAGTGTGGACGACAGGAGAAGGACCGGCGGCCAGCAACACGTCTACAAGATCGTCGTCATCACCGACCCCTGCAGTCG